>CAWUFW010002276.1:2210000-2312177 GCA_963921515.1 Calotriton arnoldi | reverse complement strand
GGTCTCCACTAATGGCCTATTTACTGTCTAGCCCTCAGGATGTCACAGACGACACGGGGTCACCCTAGAGGACTTTGTGGTGTAGAGTACGGAGGTGTGGGTTTAACGCAATGAATTATGTTTATACGATGGTATACTGTAAAATCAATATATCCTGTTGTCACACGGGAGGTTATTGTTGCGTGTAATACGCATATGTATGTATGTTTCTGGAAATGCAATAATGAAGTAAAAAAATAAAAATAAAAAAAAAGTTTCCAAACATTGTTTTGCGGTTGCTTTTACAAATACTATAAAAAATACAAATATGCACAATACAATTAGGAAACCTGTAAAGGAACGAAAACACATCCCACAGCATTAAAATCACATGTTTCTGATTCTTTGTTCATAGTTATGGAATAGCGAAGATATGCTTATCTCCCACTTAGGGGTTATTATTTCCAGTTGTTTGAAAAATGTCGCTTTCTAGACCTGAGGTCCGTTTGACTCCAGATCAACATATGCACAGTATTAAGGGTACAAGATGGTTGTTTGACCCACAAGAGTAGTCAGTGAGTAAGTTGAAAGGCACGAGTGCTCATGCATAGAACCATGTAGCTCCTTTCTAGTTCTATGAATTCAGTTAGTACACAATCCAGCAATTCGGCTAGAGCTCTGCAATGCAAAGCAGGAGACAACGAAGTGTGTCTTGGGTACAGTTTTTCCAACACCCAAACCCTTTTAGACAGTTTATGAACCCAAGCTTATTACTGCCGTGTAAAGTCATTTGAAATCAATGGTAGGAACATTTGGCCCCTGCAATTTAGAGATGCACATTGGTTTCCTAATTGCAAACATACGTAGATTGCTTCCAACACCTTAGAGTAAGCTAAACAAAACAAGGAGTTTAGATAGAATATTGGAAAGAAAAATATTGTGGGACAAAATATTGTGTCAAGAATATAGAGGACAAAAATAATGTGAAGGTAAGTTTCTATAGGCAAGCAACGTTTTACTATTTATAACTCCACATATATGTACCTCAATAATATATATATATTCAAGGTACGTAGGTGTGGAGTTAATAATAGAAAATCTATACTTACCTATTTGCACTTACCTTCTCGATATTTTGGCCCTTGATATTTTTAGGTTTAAATCTTTTTATTGAGTATATCAAACCAAGCAATTGTTAACAGGGCATGTGAATAGGTGCATTTTGAAAAACAATAAAACCGTCAACCCTGCCCCAGACCCAGCCCTCCCTCCTCCCTCCTAATCAACCCTCCATGCCCCCTCCCCCCAGGAAACCTTTGTTAACGAAGGGAGGGGAAGCCTGGTCCCTCTCTTCAGCTCTGATTCGGGCTCATCGATGTGGTTCTATGCTGTATTAGGGAGGGGGTCTGTGAGCCCAGAAGGCGTAGGGTATCTCGGACAGGTGAGCTCCCGCAGCTCCGTGCTCAGTAAGGAAGGGAATGGGCGCCATAGGTCTGAGAAAGTGGATCCATTGCCCTGTAGTGAGAAGGATTATGCGTGTCCATTCCCCAACACGTGCCACAATTAAATAACCACCCCTGATATGTAGGGATCCGGTCTGTGTCCCAGTGGGCTAGGATGTTTTTCAAGGCCGCGCCTAAGGCCTAAGCTTATTTGTCTACCCTCAGCTGATTTAAGTGGGAACGTAAGTGCATTGGGGAGGCCCAGGATGACATATGCTGGAAAGCGAGGTAATTGCGTGTTGAAGTGTGTATCTATGTCATCAAGGACTTGTGTTTAGTAAGGTGCGATGGTGGGGCAGTCCCACAGTATGTGTGTTAATGTGCCTAGGGACCCGCATTTCCACCAACAGTCATGGCTGCGGTTTAGATTGCTTTTGTGGAATCTGGGAGGTGTGAGGTACCAACTAATTGCAATCTTGGTCGCTGTCTCAGTGCTGGAAATGTTACGGGCTGTGTGCAGCGCACAGTGAAATATATCACCCCACTCCCTACGTGTAAGTGTGCGTCCCAGTTCTGTCTCCCAGGGCCTTTGTCCTAGGGATTTAGTCGTCGATTCCGGTGGGCTTATGAGGTTGTATAGCCTCGGTAATGAGGAGTGTGTTAGAGGTTTTGGTGAGCAAACATTTCTCATAGGGGGTAATTGGTCTTTGAGCTTTAGGTCATATTGTAGGATGCACGACCCAGTGTTGCACCTGTTTATAATGATAGCTGTTCAGATTCCGGCATAGCCATGTCGGTGCAGAAGCTCTCAAAAGATAACGGGCCATCCTCATCAGAGAAGTGGGCAGTTGATCTACACCCCTCTTGGTCCCAACGGTAAAAGGTTAATGTGTCGAGACCTGGAGTGAAATCCGGGTTGTTGACAATTGGTGTCAGGGGCGATGGGAAGGAAGTAAGCCCGCAACTAGTAGCAGTTTAGTCCCAGGCCTTCAATGTAGTGCTTGTGACAGGGGAGCGGTATTGCCTTTTTGGTCGCTGGGTCTTGTGGAGGAAAGGAATCTTCCACAGTGACTGCCCAGCTATGGCTCTATCCATGAAAAGCCAGTGCTTTTCGGATTCGCTGCGGGACCATTGCAGGAGCGCTCGAAGTTGGGTAGCTTGATAGTAGCGGTGTATATTTGGTATTCCCAGGCCCCCTTCCCTCAGGTGTCTTTAACTCAGTTCTCTGTGAATCCTCGGCCTCCAGCGGCGAAAGTCCTGTCAGGTTTGAAGGAGTATGCGTTTGTAATTGAGGGAGGCGGTGTCCTGGGTGGAAGTTGTCAGCTTGAGCCTAAATAAGGAATTGTGTCTGCCGCCCACTGTATTGGGCATGACTGTTGCAGGGCCTCTACAGTAGAAGAGCGGAGGAAAACTCCAAGAGCTTGTGATTTGTGTATATTGACCTTAAAGCCCACAGCTTGGGAGAAGGCCTCAAGCTCTACAAGAAATGCTGGTATTGAGACCTGGGGGTCTTCCAGAGTTGTGATGACATCATCCGCATATAAGCTAATTGTGTGCCTTTCTCCTCCAAACTGAACCCCTCTAATCAGGGGATTGTCTCGTACCCTTTGTGCCATGGGCTCCATGTAAAGAGCTAATAGGAGGGGTGAGAGTGGACACCCCTGCCTCGTGCCTCTGGTGATCGGACAGGGGGCTGATGTGTGTCCATTTACCCGCACTACTGCTGATGGGCGGGTATAGCTGCTGAATATCCATTTCCTAAATCGGTCCCCTATTCCAAAGTGTTTGAGGGTCGCGTCTAAGTATGGCCAGTGCACCCTATCGGACGCCTTTTCGGCATCGATAGTTAGCAGTGTGCGTTCCAAATCCTGATTTTGGGCCTTATCTATGAGATGAGTCTTTGCGTGTTATCGCTACTTTGTCGGGTTGCAACGAAGCCCGCCTGGTCTGGGTCCACCAGTCCCACCAGCATTGTGCCTAATCTGGCCGCCAAGATCCTGGTGAAGAGCTTCAGATCCACGTTTAGGAGGGATATTGGTCAGTAGGAGGCGCATTGCTTTTCTATCCTTGCTAGGTTTCGGGATTACAACTATGGAAGCCAGGAGCATCATGGGTGGGACGTCAGCGGAGTCGCCAATTGTGTTATACATTTTAGTTAATATTTGCGCTATGATGTTACAAAAGGTTTTGTAAAATGTGGCTGAGAACCCGTCTGGGCCTGGAGCTTTAAGAGGTTTGAGACAGGCAATGGTAGAAATCACCTCATCTATACGGATCGGGCTGTCCAAGCTGGTCGCCTGGTCTGAGGTCAATTTGGCTAGGAGTCGCCACTTGGCGGTATGCCAATGATCCCTCCCCAGGAAGTTGTTGTGCTGTGTAGAGATCAGCATAGGAATCACGCAACGTTTGTGTTATGAGCAAGTCATCGGTTTGTTCAGAGCCAGTCTCGTCCCGCACCGTTTGAACAGTGGCCGCCTGGCTTTGCTCCCATAGTTTGTTAGCTAGAAGCCGTCCGCATCTGTTCCCCCCACGTAAAGGAATGTCTCTGTCGCAGGGCAGCGTACTCTGCTCTGTCCATGTCCAGGCCAGCTAGCTGCGATTGCGCCGCTTCCAGCTGACTCCAGACCCGTGGAGCCCCATCCTCTTGTGGATGCAAACCAGCTTGCGCACTTGTTTAGTAAGACATCTCTTTTGTCCCTGCTTATTTTGTTATCCGCAGAGGAAATTGCAGTAAGGGCCCCTCGTGCCACTACCTTGAATGTTTCCCACAGGGCGGTGATGGACGTGTCAGGGTGTAATTGAGGTCAGGAACTCTTCTAGTGTTTTTGTGAGCTGCTGTACCATGGCGGGCAGCTGAAGTAATGTGTAGCGTAGCCGCCATGAGTGAGTGTGAGGGTCTGCCCGCGAGCGGGGTATCTAACGTAAGGGTCACTGCTGCATGGTCCAAGAGTGAGTGAGGTTCCTATCTCTGAGTATTGTACAAGGGGAAGCAATTCTCGGGATCCTATGAAATGGTCAAGTCTAGAGTACGTCTTATGTGCATGTGAATAGAATGTATAATCAGTGTTATAAGGGTGTAGGGTCCGCCAGAAGTCCACCAGCCCCATCTCCCGTAACCATCTTGACCCGTCTCTCGAGAGGGCCCCTGATTGTCCCTGCCACTGGGCCGAGCGGTCCAAGTTGTTGTTAAAGACCATGTTGATGTCCCCACCCATCAGCACCTGCCTGTCTGGTGAGCTTGTCAATTCTGTCACCGCCCGATGGACGAAAGCCTCCTGTCCCTCATTTGGGGCATATGATTGAGCCTAGTGTGAGAGTTTGTGTACCTATGGTGATAGAGTGGGCTAAGAGTCTTCCTTTGATTTCAGCCTGTTTGGGACCCACCTTTCTTCTAAAGGAATGAGAGACAAGAATCGCCACCCCTGCTGTCTTGGATGTGCTGGAGGAAAAATACTGAAATGGGAAGGCCTTCGATCGGAGCCTATAAGTATCCCCATCCAGAAGGTGGGTTTCCTGTAGAAGGCAAATGTGGGTACCCGAATTCTCTAAATAGGAAAGGATAACCCTTCGTTTAATCTGGTTGTTCAGCCCTTCCAACATTTAAAGTAAGGATTTTGATGTCCGCTGCCATGTTGACTCGATTGTGGTTGAGAAGCTAGGGATAAGTTTGCTGTTGACCTGAGGGGCCCGGTGTCTGCGCATCCTCGTGCCACCTGGTGTATAGCATGTATAGTTCCGGGGGAGGGGGTGAAAAAAGCGAAACAAACCCCAACTGTGGCAACTTCAAATCAATCGAATAAGCATCTTACGAATAGTCAAAGTCCGGGAGCGTCGTGCTCCAAGGAAAGATTGACAGAGGTTACCAGTGGCCGGTGTCTCCCTGCCCCTGTGCCCTCAGCAGTGGATGAGAGAAGAAGAGGCCAGGCATGTCTTTGATCCTGTACCCCATCCGCTTCATGGCATCTGGGAGCTAGGGAGGTCCTCTGCTATTGATGCTAGTACCGCTTGTCTTGTAGCCATAGTGTCGGGGTCAGGGCATAGTCTTGAGATCGAGAGTCTGATTGTTGTCCAGCCGTGGCCGCTCCGGCGGTTCCGATTTGGCTTGACTGGTTGTGCATCGTCAGTAGTGGTGGGGTCGACCCCTAGCAATTTCCCTGCTTCGGTTACTGAGCTTATTTGTCGAAGCTCCTTGGAACTGGAAAAACAATCTGAACGGGTGGCCCCAGGAGTAGGAGACCCCAGAGGCCTGCAGGTGAGCAGCGATGGGCCAGAAAGTTTTGCGTTTCTGTAAATTGGACAGAGCCAAATCCTGGTAAAGTGTGGGTTTTTGGCCCTTGAACTGAAATGTGGAGTTTTCACCTAGCCTTGCGAAGAATGTGTTCCTTAAGGGTAAAGTCGTGAATGCACATCAAAATATCGGCGGGTGGGCCTGGGACGGCTCTTCTGGGTCCCACCCGGTGTGTGCGGTCCAATTTAATTTCAAAGTCTGGTGTCTCCCCAGAATTGCACGAAAGAGATCAGAGACGAAGTCCTCTATGTTTGTGTCCTCTGCTCCAGTCGCAATGCCCCTAATGCGGATGTTGTTGCGCCGGGAGCGGTTTTCTAAATCTTCTGTGTGAGCTTGGAGACCCAGATTTTGCTCGCAGAGGCAGAGGACCTCTTGTTGAAGGCATTCTATTTCCTCATCTCTACTGGTCTCATGTTCTTCCAGGTGTTGATCCCGTCACCTAGAGAATCTATATCCCGGCAGACCTCTCTCAATTCACTGGACAGCTCTTTCTTGATCGGCTGCAGTTCTTCCCGTAGGGACGAGAACAATGATTCAATGAAGGTGCAGTTGATCGTGGCCTCTGGTCCGCTCGTTTCCCCTGGGTCGTCCACATTCCGTTGTTGGATGTGGCCCTCGGAGGAGGGGCTGGGAGTTTTAAGAAGCATGTCTTTCACTGACCTGTCTTTTCTCCCTTTGCTGGTGGTCATCGTGTTCAGGCCTCCGCAAGGAGTCGGGGCCTGATTCTGAGGTTGATCAGCGGTCGTGGGCCCGTCAGGGGGTGGGGGCCGCAATTCTAGGTGCGGCCGTGGCCCACAACTCCGAGGTGGGGCCTCCAGAAACCAGGGTCTCCAATGCCCTTAGCAGCAGCTCTGAAGCACTCTCCAGGAACAGAGGGGAGGGGGACCCTCGTTTGTGTGTGGGGCGAGGCTCGCGAGGCACTGTAAAGAGGTTGGACCGCTCCGTCCAGACACTGCTACCATGTAGGTAGATCCTTGAGATGCATGGATCGTGGGGCAAACTCCAGTGCGATAGTTCAATGGGGTCTCAGCCAGCCAATCTCCTTCCCTGGGCTCTATGCGGGGGAGGCGGGCGACGAAGCCCTGGTCCTGGGGAGGTCAACTCTCCTCACTGCCCAGTGGGATCTCAGGTCGCCCGGTTGTCTAGGCAGTATTCTAAAGTCTCAATATGGGCCTTTAGTGATTTTGACCAAGGGCTGCCAACAGTCCGTGCCTCGCTTGGGAGGAGGGGGCCCCCAAGGCTCCCCTTTGCCAGCAGTCACCACCTCAGGCCCGGGCGTGGCACCCCCCACCTCTTTCAGTGGTCAGAATGTTGGTCCAGACTTGTGTCGGGTTCAAGCAACGTGGAGTAGGCCCCGATATGACTGTCTGGCGTGGTGAAGGAGAAACAAGCCCCGCCTCTCCTGAGGCCTGGGTCCTCCGACCAGCCGGCCTTGGTGATTGTTCCTCCGGGGCTGCTGCAGTTGTCAAAGAGAAAGGGGGGTGGAGTTCCAGCTACGGGCTTCTCCGGGCTGCAAACACCAATGTTCTTTGCCGGTCCAGGAGCCCCCATCCCCCTGGGCGCCGCTCTCCTCACCTCCTCCTCACGTCGCAGTGATACCCCCCGGGCTGCTCCGCTCTGTCGTCTCGTTTCATGGTGGCTCACTCACAGGTTCTTTCGCTGTCTGGAGTGGCCACACTGCTTATTCAAGGCCCACTGAGGCCCTCAGGCCTACACTCAGGTCCCAGTCAGCTTCAGTAATGTGGGCCGCAGTCCATGCAGCACCCTCCGCTCCAGGGCAGACCGCAGCACTGACCTGCCCGTGTCCACGATACACTGCCCTTCTCCACCACCTCGATATCCTGAAGGGGGGGGTCCTGCTGTGACCGCGCTGCCGGCCTGGACTGCGGTCAGCGACGGGCTCTTTGTTGCCGCCGCACGCCAGCGATGTTCAGTCGGCCGCAATCGCCGCTCACAGCAGCTCGATGTTCTCTGCCAACGCGGCCTCCGGAGGTCGGCCTACTAGCGTCCATTGCTCCCCCAGTGGTCCCAGCGGTCAGACGCCATGCAGGTTCGCCGATGGCTCCTTGAGTTTACAGGCATTACTCCGGGCCGGCGCGAACGGAGAGACACAGAGGCAAATCTCAACCGGACGCCATCTTGGCCACACCCCCGGCCCTCAATAGTTTTGACACAATATTCTTTCCACATGATTCTTTTGTTTCTGATGTACTGTCAGCGATCCCAAAACAAAGATCAGAAGCCATAGAGGACTCTAAATAAAAAAGGTCACTGTGGTACTGGGGAAAGAAGTGAAAGAAGTGTAGAATATAAATCAAGGTTCATAATATGCCTTTGAAAAGATATAACACATAATAGCCATTGTTTAATTGCTACACTAGCCCCTAGTGGGACAAAGGATAACACAGAAAATGCTATTTACCAATGTACAAAGCATTGAAGGCAAGTGACTTAGTTGTATAGAGAAACTGCATATGTTACGTCCCCACCAAACATCTAAGGTAGCCTCAAGCACCCCGATTAAATAGGCAAAACACAGAGGCGGATCACTCGGGTTACAGTGCACTACATTACCCATAGCCAAGATTACAACCATTCTACATGCTGTTCAGAACTAGAAGGCTCTTTTTGTTAGATAAGCCATAAACTTTACTATGTCAGTGAATAGGCACAACTCCTCTGTTCCAAAATGGACCAGGTACCACTACACAGTTGCTTTTGACACCAAAAATATTTATTATCCTGCTTTTCTCACCATAACATTATCCCTTCTCCCTGCTCCACTGAAGATGTCTGATTTGGTAAACACCATACATTCATTAAGGGGCCTTATTATCAGTGGTCTAAAATCAATCTTTGGTTACCTATACCAACCATGCTCTGTAGTTGAAATAGCAGTCGTAAATACCCTTGATACCACATGCTTTTGGTGTTGTGTAAAAACATATGACATGTTAATAAAATAATTATAACTTGCATGATGCTAAAGTGTATTTTGATTTTAAAGAAACCTGTACGATAACTGATTGAGATAATGAACTAAATTCAGTAGTGGCAGAAGTCAGTGTTCATCAAAGAATTACCATTTTCAGGTCCAGTTACTGAACAAAGTAATGACCATAGCTAAACTTTAGAATGACAACTTTAGAATCAATCTGTACACCTGAGTTAGGTGCTTTGCTAGCTAAGCGGTCAAAACTAGTGGAACTAGCATGTCTTTACTCCTATATTAACACATTTCTTTATTACCTCTGTAGTATCAGATGGTGCTTCATCCAGAAGCGAACCAAAACAATATGCCCCACTGTATGTGATTATGTTATTTCTCGTTCCATAGCTTCAGTTGTGCAAACTGTTTGGCCATTGCCTTGATTGTACATTTCTTTCATTCCATCATAAAACACCCAGTAGTTATCACTATCCAGGCAGTGAAAGCAAACAAAGTGTGCAGCAGCATGGTATGTGATGGCCACTGGTTTATATCTAGTTTTGGTAAAAACAGACTTGATATAAGTTTTTAGCAACATTTTTTTTAAATATGCATGTATTTCAAGAGAATGTATCCTACGAAAGCTCTATCAAATATGCATATTTCTTAACTCTGGTAATTTGCATTACCGGAGTAAGGTAATTGAACTGTTTATATAACCAAAACCAAATTTGATCCATGTTGTGCCTGGAACTCAAAGCTGGTATCATCAACAGGAATATCATAGGTAAGAATATATTTTTAAGTGGCGTTTTTAATATCGATGAAGAAAATATTGTATGTAATATCATTTGTAAGTCATTTTGCATGTAATTTATTGTAGGATGTTTGATAATATATGTTTAGTATTTATTTTATAATATGCTTTCATCTATTATTTCTAAGTAATCTACTCCTTTGTTGTTTATGAAGAGTTTTACTTTAAATTGTAGCATGCCGTATATTATTTTGGTTTGTTTGCTAAGTTTAGGTGCAATTTTGATTACAGATTGCTCCATTCATGGTTGTTGGTAGCTTTGCTCTTTTTGTAATGCTTATATAAATTTATAGAGTGTAGGTTGAATTCTGCCTAGTGGGGAATGGAAGGCATTGTGCCATCCTTCCACTTTGTTGCATGTTTGGCTTCCTGTGCTAATGTGCTGTCATGGACATTCCTTTATAGTATCTGGAATTTGGGCTGGAATCTGTGTCCGGAGCAATGCAGTCTGCCAACTCAAGTGTCTCTGAAATAATCCATTAGGGGGCTTAGTTTGTCTTCGTTTTGTTAGTAGAAATGGCTTTTTATTAGCAAACTTTTGTGGTTAGCTACCTCTGTGACAGGGACATAGGCTAGCGTTATCATTTTTTTATTTCAAAGACAAATTGGCTGTTTGCAACATATTCTACATGTAGTTCAGATTGTTTCAGGTATCTCCATATGCTTTGATTGATTGAAATGGTAGTAACAGCCTTCTATGGCTGTGTGGGGGTACATTTTTTAATTTATTTGAATCACGGCTTGTTCAAATTCTATGATTACTTTCTTGTGGGTAGTAGTTATATATTTTATGTTTAGTGTGGTATAAGAGTTCATAGTAGGCGCTGCTTTTTTATTTGGTAGTAGGGCACCTATAAAAGGGATATTTGTGTTGTGATATTTGCCATGTATGTTATATATATCTGAGTGAGCAGATTGAGACACATTTTGAAGGTGTACCACTTAAGTTCACATCCATCATCCAGGTTTGGCAACTGTGTAGTCTTAGTATGTTATTTGCTGTAGAATATATTAGGATTCCTTTATCATTGTTTATGTTGTCATATAACAGGAAAGGTTCCTTGTTATGTGTCATTATGAAATGTTCAGGTATTTCTATTTCTAGATATCTTCTAGGGGCAGGAGGAGTATTGCTGGTGCCTTTTTTAGCTTGTGCCATTAAACATTTTAAAGTAGGTATATGTGATAGTTGGCCTATGATGTATTTGGGGACATTAGGGAGTATATCTTTTAGGATTTTGGTTGTGGGTTCCTGTGTGCTAGTGCATGCCTCTCTTAAAAATACGACTTACTTACCTACAGCCTTGTATACTAATAATTTGAAGATCGACAGGAATAGGGGTGCGATATGTGGCATTATTTTTTGCTGTTGCTGAAGCTGCGATAATCAATATGCATGGTGACCATGCTCAAACTTTCTGTTGTAATACGTCCTCATACCAGGACACTATATCTCTTTCCTGAGAAGAAAACAATGCATTCAAATTTGTAATCAATCTAAGGCACATGATGCGCAGTTTAAAATAAAATGTAAATATGACCTTTAGAAATAGTGATATTGACATGACAGTAAGTTATACTTCAACTCTTTATTTTGTTATTTTTTAGGACCGTGTTACCAACTTGTTAACAGAACAAATGACTAATAAACCCTCATTCACCAGCAATTAATAAATTGTTATTTAATTGTTAACAGAGTACTTGAAAAACCAACATGACTGACTTATGACAGGGTAGAAGAGGGCAATAGTTGAGGAAACCATCTATAAAACAACTAATCTTTGAGGAGTTGATTAAAGAAAAAGAAGATTTAAATGCCTTACATCCTGAAGGTCCCATTCCAAATTGCCCAAAGTCAAGCGTGAAGATGCCTGGGCTGGAACTGCCAATTCCAGATGATGTCTCCAACCAGATCTGAGTATTCTGAGTTGAAGTCCCCAGAAAGAGGAATAGCTTGCTTGACCATGAACTACAAGGGATAAAAAATACATGTTTTCCTAGCTTGTGGGACCTTCCTCTCCTATTTACTACTTGCCCTGATCATGTGATAAATGTGAGTTAGGTACCATAGTAGATAACAATGAATGAGGTGGTGGGTTGGCCAGGGTGTCAGGTGAAGGGCAGGCTGTGGGGTACCTGGGGAGCATTCGGAAGCTTCTCCATGCCGTGGAAGGGCGTTGACTAGGGGATGTACTAAGCCTCTGGTCCCTGACTCAGCCTCAGTGGTTTCACCAAAAGCATTTCACACCAGGTGAAACAGAGTCTGGTGCTCCAGCACATGGTAATCCTTGATGTAGGAACATTAGGTCATTTAGAATTCTCCTGAGTGGTATCCTCTCTGGCAATGCTGATGTGGTCAACTCCTTAAAAGTGTCTGAGTGTGAGGAGCTTGAGAATTTGATATCCTTTGGAAAAAAAACAAAATCTTAGTGAAAACAAGGATGATACACTGCTACATTGTGTGGATTTAGGTCATATGATCCGAAATATACTTTACTAGACAAAAATGCATTGATTCACAAGGTCTGCGGGAAATGGAGAACATGCTATGGACTTGATGAAGAATTAAGTAATTCTCCAACAGCGAGGCTTCTACATAGAGCCACCTGAGGGAGTAAAAGGGCAAAAACCCCTGGGGAGGGAAGCGTGGGATAGCCAATTGGTTGGAGATGAGGGGTACATATGGGAATGGCAAGGGGGTCTTACTTGGGAGAAACTGCTCAGCTATCTATATGTGCTGTGAGCATAGTTTTGTGCCTTTTATAAATGCACCGGTCCATTATATGATTTCAGCACACAAGTTCCCATAATTAATTAAAAAGTTATAATGCTATATCAAATTTAATTCATATACTACAACAACACCAATAAATTCATACCATGGGAGATTAATGGCAATTTTCAAGCATTTTCATAAATAACTAAGTGAAACATTTTCAATAAAGCTAGCAACTGGATCTGCACCTTAGTAAGACACTTAAAAGCATGGACCATGATGGCAATATGGTGTAAATGTTCCCACATTGTTTTTCCAAATAGATTGCACTGAATAGTGAAACTTGCAAATCATTTTAATCTCTGTGGTTTGGGCAACATCTTGTCCTAATACCACAAATGTACAAAAGAAGAGTGGCTAACAACTCTTTATTTAGTATTACAACCAAATTGACGTAACCAGTAGACAACAAATCTGTCATTTTGGTCTATTGGAACCCTTTGGTACCACAATGATTGACATCCCATTTCTCCGTGTTTCAATTTCTAAGCTTCTGTCTTTAGAATCCAAACGTGCCGTCTGTCTCAGTTTTCACTGTGTACTGCCTTCCCAACAAAATTCATAATTACCTCCATAATTGTGTGGTTCTCTGATCCACACTGTTCTGCAAAAAGAAAGGACTTCTCAGCATGTACAATCAGCCAAAATCTTTAATCAACAATATAGTATGCCTGTCGCACCTTAAACCTGATCTAAAGGTACGACAATGGAATCTCCACACTAACAGTCTCACCTGTGCTATGCCCTATTCATTGTCACCTCTAATTGTGCTTACCCAATAACATCTGTATCTTGAGCAAGAATTAATAAGTCACTTTCAAAATCATTTACATTTGGTAAAAGCTCAGGTAGAGACTCTACATTGTTTACAAAGTCAGTCTTGTGTGCCTGCTATACCTGTTTGTCAAGACATCAATGCCCCTGGGATATTTTTTTTTACCAATTTGAAATTCATATTGATTGATTAGATATGAGGCGCAGGAAGATGAAGTATATACTTAGAAACACTCTACCTCCCTGCTGACGAAGGGGACATGGGAGTGCCTGATTTTGAATTTAATTATACTGTAGGCATGGATATGTCAAGAGGCCTTCCCTGAACTGAAATATCTGCAGACAGATATATACGGACTTCTATAGTTGACTTTATTTACGGACGATGAGACATGATGGAATACCGAAGTAGATTATTGAGGATGCCCAGGTACTGACAGAATAGACTTAGGCAAAGATTGGGTGGTAGGGTGCCACACTTCCCACAACCCCCAATTTGGTGTGCATTGGGATCACTCAAACTTCGACACAATTATAACAAAAGCTCCTACTATTTAGTTGAGCTTATACATAAAAGAAACTCTAGAGGAAGGGTTTTCGTAATCAGGGAAAGATCCTAGGCGCTCTGCCCTATATACGCACAAATTAAAAACTTAAAGTATAATCTGTATGGTGCAGCTAGGAGAGGGATGAACCCTGTAACCCCCCAATGGTGTGTGGGTAAAAACCCTCAATAAACAAGCAAAACGGAAACCTAGGCACACATAAATGTAAGTGCTACAGTACAAAATACATAAAACGGAAAGGAAATCTCTTCAAAGATGTTGATTAATGTTCAGCCTTTTAATTTTTTCTTTAGTTTCAGTGATAGGTAGAAGAACCAGCCGATACGTGTTTCGTCGCGTGTGGAAATGACTTCCGCGACTTCCTCAGGGCTGAATACAGATGAAGAGTGTTCGAATTGTCACTCAGCTGGTGATAATTCCAACCCGGCTGGGCAAAAAACAGTCAGGGATAAGTCTGTTCGTGGCATCCATTTTGTCAGGAGGATTAACCTTTCGACAGTATAAAACCACTTCCGGTGTCCTGATCACGTGTCCACAACCTGGAACGCAGTGATCCGCCAGAGGGGCTCCCGGGCACACCCGCCTTGAGATATACTATAACGCTGGAATTATTTGTTCCAGTCTTTTCAACACCCTCACGGCATCTCGATAAGCAGTTGGTCCACCGCGACCTGATGTGACGAGCTTTAAGAAACACTGTCACAATTTACCCATTGGATGCGGGATACTCACCATTACCGCAGTTTTGATACGTCCAGAACGAACAGACTTATCCCTGACTGGTTTTTTGCCCAGCCGGGTTGGAATTATCACCGGCTGAGCGACAATTCGAACACTCTTCATCTGTATTCAGCCCTGAGGAAGTCGCGAAGTAATTTCACACGCTGACGAAACACGTGTCGGCTGGTTCTTCTACCTATCACTGAAACTAAAGAAAAAATTAAAAGGCTGAACATTAATCAACATCTTTGAAGAGATTTCCTTTCCGTTTTATGTATTTTGTACTGTAGCACTTACTTTACATACTGTGGTAACTTAACATTTATGTGTGCCTGAGGTTTCCGTTTTGCTTATACATAGAGATCAGTTTTATCACTGCAGAGTATTCAGCACATTTGAGGGCCTCAGGGACGAATATGGGCTACCCGTAGGCTAATAGTGACTTTTGCTGTGTTGCATCCAGTGGTCAAGATAACATGGGGTCGGCAAACAGTTAAACCCGCAACAAATCAGGTCTTGCATTCCATATTAACACAGGGAGGGCAAAGACACGCAGTAACGGTCTTGTATGAGGTGGCGAGGATGACACAAAGCAGGAAGCTTGAGGGTTTGTGACAAAAATCGGAAAGTGACCTAGAAATTGAATTGAAAGGCAGCGAGTGGCAACCTCTTAATTTATGAAGCTATACTGTTATTTGAATATGTAGATGATCCCTGATTGCCTGGTTACTGTATTACTGTATAAGTTGAGATAATGTTGGGGTTTGTTTCATTTTTTATTCTAATGAACATCCATGATTACTTTGTACTGCATCATTGGCTATTGTTTTGTTATGGATATTAAAAATCTAATAAAGATGTTAGTGTAGGGAACTGGGCTTTTGTTGCAGTCACCACCCCCCCCACACTTTTTGCCCTCTTTTTAGCTACTAGATGCTGATTTTCGACTCTGACAGGGCACTGATGCCTGCTAACCAGACCTCAGTGCCAGCGCTCCTTCCCTAAAACAAGGTAAGGTCTAATTGTCTTACAATTGGCCAAGTACTTTAGCACCTCTGTAACTCCCTAGTAAATGGTACTCCAAGTACCTATGGCAGAGGTACTAAAGAGGGTCCCTAAGGGCCGCAGCATATCTTATGCCACCCTAAGGGACCAACCTACAAATTCCACACAGACTGCCAGTGCATGCTGCGTGACATGGTGCAAACCATGAGTGAAAACATGAGATGACACACTTCTGTGTGTTATGCCAAAGTCAGAACATCTAATATATGTAAGTCACCCCTACAGCAGGACTTTGAGCCCTAAGGGTGCATTATATTTTATGTGAGGACATATCTGCATGACCAGATATGCACCTGTGATGCCTAGTTATATTACTAGATATTGGAAGTGAGCAGGTAAGCCATCTTAAGGTATGTAATGGGAACTGCTCAAAACGAGTTCCCCAGCTACATAATGGTTTCACTGAAACATAGGGTGTTTGATATCAAGCACCTCTTATTAATAAACCCACGCTGATTACAGTGATGGATTTATTAATACATGCACCAAGAGGGTACCTTAGAGGTACCTCCTGAAACCTACTCTGGAGTGTTGGCTGACAGGTCCAGTCCAAACTGCCACAACAGAAGTATTTCTGACCCCCTAGAAGGTGAGGGCGCTGCTCTCAGAGTACAGAAACAATGCCTGCTCTGGGGAGAGGTGTTATCACCTCCTCCTCCAAGAAAGGCTGGTAAAATAGCATTCCAAGGCAGGAAGCTTCAAAGAGCCTGTTGCTTTTGATATGCAAATGTGGCTTCCCTCAGAGGTGAGGGGCTGCCAAACCCCCCTCGTCCACGGCCCATTTGGCACCAGGACATGTGGGAAAATTAGCTATACAGGAGGCGTATTGCACTGCCAGGCTGAACAAACCTCTAGGGTGACCAAGCCTGAAGTGAACACCAAATTTAGAATTCCACCATCTTGTGTGTGGTGTAATTAGGAATTCTTTGATAGGGTGATGCCCGCTCCCTGAAGGAAGTGGTCATCTAGGAGGTATAGTGACCCCAGGGGTAAGAAGCACATTGGCTACAACCCCTCGCTCCCCTTAATGCCCTTAAATTGAGTATTTAGTGGACCCCCTGATGCCAAGACTACAGACTTTTGACGGATTAAGAGAAGGATTGGACAAAGAAGAGCCCTGTCACCAGAACCGAGGAGCAACAGCTGACTTGGCACCAACCCTGCCAACCTGACTGCTGCCCCTCACAATTGTGGAAGAAGCAGATTCATCCTGCCGCTGTGCAGACTCCAAGAAACCAGGAGGGCTGCCAGTGTTTAAAAAATTGCATGAGAAAACTCCCTTGGAGTAGAGGAGCTACTCCCCTGCAGCAGCAGGCACCAAAGACGCAAGGTGCAGTCCACCAAGTTGCCACTCACCGGACAGCCCAACACAGCAGTGACCCAGGAAGAGAACCCTGTGCTACTGAAGGTCAAATATATCCCCCCACTTAGTGGGAGGACACCAGGACCAACTGGAGCCGCACAGCACCAATACCTGGGGTATTGGACCCCTTGCAGAAAACAAGGCTTGTTGTGTCCATTACAGGCACCAACGTTGAGGAAGACTAACCTGCACATCGAGGGACTATAGGGACACTGAGACCCACAACATGAGTGGCCCAGCTGTCCTGTTTGTATCTTTTCTGCAAAAAAAGAACAAGACATGAGCCTGCAACCGCTGCCACCCGACGCCTCAAAGCAACTGTGCACCCGCACTCGACAGCCTGAGTCCAAGGAAGATGAAGGTGCCAACAGGGTCCCCAGACCCACAAGAGCTAACCCCATGCTTGCGTTTGCCCAGACTGGACTTCCATTCGCCGCCTGCTGCCTCTGTCTGCAGGCCCCTTCCAAAGCGAGAGGCTCCTTCACCGCAACTTGACGTCAAAAGACACCACTGCACCCAAGCCCTACAGCCCGTAGAGAAGTAGACCAATGGTGTCCATATGTGCCCGAGCATCTCGAGGGTCAAGCCCCACTGTGGGTTCCCCAGACTGTTCTCCAAGTCCCAGCTTGCAGCCTCTTTGTAACCGAACCGTTCCCCATTTAAGTGAATGGGACACCCAACACCGCAACATACCTCTACACCCAGATGCCCCTGAGCTTTCCAAGGTGACCTGTTAGTGTGGCCTTGGACCTTGTCCCATACACACCTTAAGTCCTCAAGAACAGTCCCGTAAGTCGTTGTCAAATGCCCGAACACAATACATGGTTTTCCTCCATAGGATAACATTACCGCTTGAGAAATTGCAGTGTGTCTATTTCTGAAAACTGTAAAAATTCATAACTCAAAAAGTACTTACCTGATTCCAAGTTCATTTAGTCACTTTTGTGATTGACCCTGACAAGGACTGTGGCTGTTGCCTTTTAAATAAAATAGAATGTGACATTTCCACTGTTGTTTGTTTACCCACTTGCTGGAACCGGTATGTAGTCCAGTGTCTATTACACACAGAAGACAATTTCTTAAAAAATTTGATCTTGACAAGATTTTCCATAGTGATGTATTGGATGAAATGAAATGTACGTTTTAGGATTGCCACAGAAGAAATGTTTAACTTTTTATATAGAGAACTGTGACCAGAATGAATGTTGGAGACTAGAGTCAACATTTTTATGTAGTACCTTTTCATGTGAACATAAACTATTAACATTTGAACTACTCAATAAAAGAAGTTTAGGACCAGTGCATAATTTGAGTGACACTCTTTACAGCAGCAAACGTTTAACAAGTATATGTAGTCAGAATGTGAGGCAGTCCTCTTTACATGTTGCAAAGAGTACAGGTCATAATGTTGGCTTTTCTCATTTAGCCTCTTGTGTGCATCCACCTGTCAAGTTCATACAATATATAAATTGTCAATGGAAATGTTACCCTGAAATCTTCCTTTTACATTCAGCATTATGTCCTGAAAAATATTACTCTAGTTTTCACATAGTTAGTTATTAATTGCTATCAATATTAAACCAATTTTCCATATTCTCAGTAGTTAAACCTACAATTATCAGTAGGTTTGACGTTATCTTCCAAAACAGGAAACATTATAACCTTGCAATGTAAATGGTGCCTGTTTTACTGAAAAGCTAAGGGCAGAGTTTTGTGGTTTGAACCACCTTGCTGTAAAAAGACCCCAGATTAAAGAGAAAACCTACACTTTAAATACTATGCCTGTATTGAATTGTGTATGTGCATGAAATGCATTAATGTGTACTGAACACTGCTAGAAAGCACATAATGACTCCACCTCCTGATATACCTGACGTCATCATACAACACAGCCAAAAGGAATTCTTCATCACATCCATTATCACTCACTTCAATGATGTCCTGATCCCTGACTACAGCATGCAACACATAGTCCAAACACAGAATACAGCAAGGGGACAGAGTCATTCACAAGTATTTCTGCCCCAGCTCCCTTAGTGCCCAAGCACCACTTAAGTCAGTATAGTTCTTTACCTGCCACATCACCCGTCAGTTTCATGGGCAGCCTCATTCAATCTGATCTACAACCTTCTTAGACCTAACAGTATCTAACAATATCATTATATAAGAAATTTCCAATTTAATCGCATTTGTCTTCATCCAGCACAGACCACCATTCTTGGTGATTTCAGTGTACATAACAATTGCAACTCAAAGACTATAGAGGAGTCCCACTGCACACTCCTAAACATCCTCAACATTCAAGCATATAGCTAAACCAACCCCTCCAAAAGCAACAAGTTTGGCATCATCCTGTCAGCCTCACTCATAAGCTGCTGCAATTCTGAAATGCACCTTAAACAAGATATATCACTTTGCTGTCTTCTTCTCCATCCTTCAACCATAACTTGCATTGAGCTTAATAAAAGAAGAGAACAAACTAACTTTGTGCTCCTTCAATGACCTCTGATGGATGCCCTCAAGAGGAGCTCAGAATTCTGTGTAACTCCCCCAACACACATAAGATGTCAATTTATTCATTAATGTTTACCATACAACAGTGAAAAAACACATAGGAATCCATGCTCAACTGAAGTCATGATCCTGCAGACCTAAACTCTCAGCAGTGTGGTACATTCGGACCAGAATAGAAATGGAGAAGGACGAATCTGACTCATTACGTTACAAAGCACATCATGCCTTATGCAGATCCATCATTGCCACAACCAAAGTCAATTTCTATGAGGCAACAATTAACAAAACAACAAACAGGAGTAAAATGCTCTTTAAATCTTTGCGGCACTGTATCAGGGCGACGGTCAACAAAATAAGATCAGATTTTGACAGCATAAAACAAGCATTCTCAATATATATGCACATTGCTCCACCTCTAAGTGGAACACTGTCTCGCATTTTGAACTCACAGCATCCTGAACTCAGATAAAGGCCACTTCATTTGAAATTGAAATTCCAACCCTTATTCACTGTCACATTTCTTTAAGAACATGCCTTTACACCTATCCTCAACATCGCCAACCCATCCCTCCAGAAAAAATCTTTTTCCAGATGCCTGAATTACAGGACAAACGCTCACCCTGCTGAAGAAACCTATTGTGTACCTGTTTGATCTAGCCATCAACTGCACTATCAACCACACTAGCAATCATTTACCCTTGAAATAGTTTAAAGAGCAGTAACGACCCTACTACAAGCAGAGATCAGTATAAGTAATCTTCTGCTAACATATCTATCAGGCTTCACACTAAGCTGCAGCATGGACACTGCTGCTCTTCATGTACCTGGCAACACTCTACTCATCAATGACAGAAATGATGCCTGCCCTCTGTTACTGCTTGACCACTCTGCAGCCTCGCACCCAGTTGACCATCAAGCACTGAGCCTTAACCTAGAAGGATCACTGACATAACATCGACAGTCATAATATCGACCTACAAAATTATCAACACAAAATTATCGTGAAACATTAACATCGATATCACTAATATCGATACATAAAATATCGTTAAAAATAATATCGAAAACATTAAATAAGCATACAAAATAACACAAATATCAATCACACAATTATCGCCAAAAATAAAATATCAACACCTTAAAAATATTTATAACACAATACATACCCAAAAAAATATAAACAATATCACTAACACACACAACATATTAAACAAATAAAATAAAACATAATTTAATTATAATTAAAAAAAATGACTTTAACAATATTAAATCCACCAAATTAATTACTCTTTACAAACATAATATATAAAATAAATACATTTTATTTTGCATTCAATACAATATAAATTACAAATTATATACTATTACACTTTTAAATAAAGAACGAAAAAAAAGTTTAAATAATCCTTAATTAGCGTTTCACATATAAGGAAACAACTGCCAAAATAATTGAAACCATCACTAACAACCAATGAAAAACACATACAACTAAAATAACCCAATAAGATTTAAAGAACAATTAATGAAACACTATATAAACAAAAAAAAATTAAACATTATTTTATTCTACAACAAGAAAACCAAGAATATGGGGAATCTCTGCCGGATTGCTTCTACAACATTGGACTTACTTATTGAAAACTCTGATTTCAACTTCACAAAGTAAGTAAAATATTTAATATTACAACTCTATAAAATGTTCGTAAAGCACTTTTTATAATAATTAAATAATTAATGTATTTTTTTAAATTATATCTCCTCTACAGAAACTCCAAAAGACACTCAACTAACTACAAAAATCTACAAAAAACACCTTGCAAATAAAGTAAGTATAAATCACAATTAAACTAATATAACTACTAAAAATCCCAAGCAAAAGCGCAGACTAACCACAAAACCCCCAAAATACAGAAAATGCTGTTAAACAAATTAATAAAATAAAAATAAAAATTCTGCAGCAAATAAAAAGAAACACTAAAGACAAGCATCAACAGAAAAACCTCAGCGTGAAAAAAGTTCAGCAGATTCAAGCATGTAAGTATAATTTTGTGTATGTAAATGTGTATAACAATAAAACCAATTAGAAATACATTTAATATTTTTTATATACATTTCTCTTAGCATTTGAAACATCAGCATGACTGAAGGGGCAAAATTCATTACTTCCCAGAAAGGAAATTTTTTATTATGCTATATGGGATATGTCTACACCCAAGAAAAACAGACAGGCGACAAAGTTAATTGGAAACGCAGCAAATATTATTCAAACACATGTTATGGCAGGGCTACAACAAAAGAAACCACTGTATTATATGTTAGAGAACATAACCACCCCCCTAACATAGCTGAAATAGAAGTAAGAGACGCTTAAGAGACTCTAAAAGAAGCTAGCACTAGCTCTCAAAAACCTACCACTGAAATACTAAAAGACATGCTCCCCCGAGTCCCGGAACATGTAACTGGCCAATTGCCCTCAGTCTCATCATTAAAAAGGCTAATAGCTAGAACAAAAAAATCAACTGCTACCACCCTACCTGCCCCCAAAACTTTCAGTGAAATTGAAATACCACCTGAACTCACTGTAACTCATAATGAAGAGCAATTTCTGCTTTATGACAATAAATCAAGCGAAAAAAGGATTATAATATTTGGAACTCCCACAAACTTACTTAAACTACAGAATTGTGAGACATGGATGATGGATGGAACTTTTAAAATATGTCCCAAACCATTTTACCAATTATATACAATTCATGGACTGTATCAAAATACCAACATCCCCTTTATATATGCCCTGTTACCAAACAAACAAACCACCATCTGTGTAGAACTACTAACCAAAGTAAAACAAGAAACTAATAATTTCTATCCTCAAAAAATCATCATAGACTTTGAACAGTCAATGGTACAAGCCATCCTAAAAAACTACCTTCACACAGCAATACAAGGTTGCTTTTACCACTTTAACCAATGCATATGGAGACACCTTAAAAAATCTACACTAAGGGCCCGATTCTGATGCGGTTTGGAAAGATTCCTAACCAAATTGGTTTTTGAATGGTTTCCAACCGAATCGGATCGGGAGAGTCCAACCGACCAAGTACGATGCATCTGGATGCTTCCAGATACAATTTGGTTCGGCTCCCATTGACTTCAATGGGAGCCTTTTTTCCGACCGAATGCATAGGCTCCCATTGAAGAAAGGGGTGGCTGGGGAAAATCGGGCACCCTGTGGCGGGCACCCCCTGGTGTCTGCCACACTGTGCATGGCTGGTAAGGGAACACCCATGGGTACCCCCACGGGCCTGATTGGGAAGGCTCCAGGTGCAGGAGAGCCCAATACGGGCCTCCAAAGTCTGATTCCGACTGCCAATTTGAGTCGGACAGCACGATTCGGAAAGGCTAAGGGCCTGATTCTGATGTGGTTAGGAAGGCCTCCTAACGGCATTTGCTCCGTCCAAATCGGATCGGGAATGTGTCTTTCCAACCCACTCAGAAAGGTTTCCAACCGACCAAGTATGATGCGAGTTAGGCGTTAAAAATATCCCAATCCAAACCCGACGGCATTTGGAATGACCAAGCCATATGGAGCAGAATTGTACGTCTCTACGGGCCGCGCAAACGACCAAGTACGATGCTGGATTTGGACAGCCTTTCCGAATTGTGCAGTCCAACTCGAATTGGCAGTCGGAATCAGACTTTGGGGGCCCGTAGTGGGCCCTCCTGCACCTGGAGCCTTCCCAATCGGGCCCGTGGGGGTACCCATGGGTCTTCCCTTACCAGCCATGCACAATGTGGCAGGCACCAGGGGGTACCCGCCACAGGGTGCCCGATTTTCACCAGCCACCCCTTTCTTCAATGGGAGCCTATGCATTCGGTCTGAACAAAGGCTCCCACTGAAGTCAATGGGAGTCCAACCAAATTGTATCTGGAAGCATCCAGATGCATCGTACTTGGTCGGTTGGACTCTCCCGATCCGATTCGGTTGGAAACCATTCCCAAACCCATTCGGTTGGGAATCTTTCCAAACCGCATCAGAATCGGGCCCTAAGAATAGAACAGTCTGTAACACAGCTAGATCCAAAACTAACCAAACAAACAAAAGCAATGTGTGAGTACGAAGTAAGACTCTACCCAAACACTAAAGGGCTAGAATATCTAGAAACAATAGCTAAAACCCTACTTTAAAACAATAACACATAAACATAGAAAAATCGTAATTGTAATCGTAATTGCAAACTGAATTCTCAAATAAACAATTTTTGTCAAACAACTAAAATATAAATGTTATGTCAATTAATTTAAACATTTCTTTAATATTTACATTTTTTGACATAATAAATATATTTTATATATTAAAAATAGCAATAACAATTACAAAAACTACATTTCCCTCCCATTGTAAATAATTTAAAATTACTTACTTTTTTGTCGCTGAAGAAATGTAGTCCAAACTGCCATAAATAAATCCAAACGTAGGAAAATCCCAGTACTTAGTTAAAATACCCCCTAAAAAATTAAAAAATTCTAAGGTTGAAATTATAATCCACTGGCAATATCTCCATAGATTTTAAACCATAAAAAACCAGAAAAATGTATTAAAAAAAAGAAATGCTCCAGGAATACCCGAAAAATAAAGGAACTGTAAAATAATTATTAGTTTACTAGAAACTAATACACAGTTCTTTTAATAAAAAAAGCATACTTCTCCCAATGGCAACTTCCAAACGACAAAAACCTGTGGAAAAAACAGAACAATCCCTCCCGCACAAATATACTGTAAAATCATTTAAAAATACACATAAACATACTACTAACACCAGACTCTAAACATAATTAAACATATATATCAAACCCTAACACCGACCTATCAACGCACCAACCGCCTTTCGCATACGCAAAACTACAACCTAAACCTCACAAAAAACACAAAATCCAAACATTACATACACTATATACTACCCAACTACCTTCGCCCTACTCCTAAATTAAAGATTAAATCAATTAAATTAAACTTACCTTAACCGATGCGACGCAGCTTCCAACCGCAAGCTTCTCCCCTCAGAAATCACCTAAAACAACACAGATAGCCTACAAAATAGAACTTAGTTTAAAAAATGGCTTCCTTAATTGAAATAAGAAAAATACTTTTCTACATTAAACTCAATGTACATTAGAAATGTATTACAAAAAAATGTTTTAAAACTACTAATTAATAATAGTAATGTATATAAAAAATGTATTCGCTTTTTCCAAATGTTAAATTATAATAGTAAATATTAGAACACAAATAATATTTATTATTATACATTAAAAAAAATTATGTTAACTTACCAATGTTTGTAAAAAAATGTACTGCTTGCAAATAAAGTGAAAAAATGTACGAATGTTAGAAAATATATATTTGTTTCAAAATGCTTTATTTCCTTTATAATATTATTTATATTTACAATTTAAATAATATTATACAAAATACAACATTATGGGGTCGATTCCGATCTCGCTCTGAAGGCCTACAAATCGGATTTGGCTTTAACGGATCCGATTCGTAGCCCTTTTTCCCGACCGATTCGTACACTTGTCCGAACGACCAAGAACGACGCGAAGTTCGCGTACGCATCAAGCGAATCGTCTCCCAACCCGATCCAGTCTGTACGACTCGTACGCAGACGCTTCGTACAGTTCTATGAATTCTGTTTCCGAGCGAGCAAGTACGATGCACGATTCGGACAGCCTTCACAATTCGGTATGTCCTGATTGAAAAAGCTGCTGGAATCATTCTTTTGGGGCCCATAGCAGGCCCACCATCACCTGGAGCCCTCCGATTCAGACCTGTGGGGGTACCCATGGGTCCCCCCTTCCCATGCATGCACAGTGTGGTGGGCGCCATGGGGTGCCCGCCACAGGATGTATGCTTTTCCCCACTCACCCCTTTTTGCTACAGGAGCCTGTGCACCCGTACAGTATACAGGCTCCCATAGAGTTCAATGGGAGTCCGAGCGAACCGAGTCCGTAAGCATAAGAATGCATTGTACTCGCTCGTTCGGACTCCAGTTGCACGAATCGCTCATAAAGCACTACGGATCCGAGTCGTACGTAGGGCTTTACTAGCGAGATTGGAATCGGGGCCTATGAGTTAAGAATTATACAAATAACATAAACATATACAATGAAACAATTGTAAAAAAAATTATGTTATTAAAAATGTACACTAGGGGGCTGATTACGATGGCGGGCGGATCGCCACCGCCGGCCCGGCTGTGGCGATCCGCCCGCCATCGTAACCTGATTTACCCACCGCCAGATTACAATGGCGGTGGGTAACGCGGCGGACAGAAAGTCCGTCCGCCGCTTTTCCGCCGGTCAGCAATCGTTCCGATTGCCGGCCGGGCGGACTTGGGCCACTAATATGGTGGCGGTGCCTAGCAGGCACCGCCATCCATATTAGGATGTGTGCGGAGAAAGGCCTTTCCATGGCGGCGATGCTGCCATGGAAAAGCTGGCGGGGAGTTGCTTTGGGGGCCCGTTGCGGGCCCCCGTGGGGGGTGGGGTGCCTTCCCTGAGTTAATATAGTTTGGAGTGGGAATAGTAAATTATATATGTTTAGGGCCCGATTCTGATGTTGTTTGGAAGGCCTCCGAATCGGATTTGGCTTTACTGAATCCGATTCGTAGCCCTTGTTTACGACCGATTCGTACACAGGTACGAACGACCAAGTACAATGCGAAGATCATGTATGCGCCGAGCGAATCGTTTCCGAAAGCGATCATGCCTGTACGACTCGTTCGTAGACGAATCGTGCCGCGCAATGGAGCCAGATTCTGACCGAGCGAGTATGATGCCTGATTCGGACAGCCGCTTCGCCTTGGTCTCAGCGAGACGAAACGGCTGTCCGAAGTGTACTTCGGAGGGCCTTAGCAGGCCCCCCTTCACTCGGAGCCCTCCGAATCTGTCACGGGGGTGCCCATGGGTCCCCCTGATCAAAGCATGCACAGTGTGGCGGTCACCATGGGGTGTCTGCCTCAGGGTGTACGCTTTTCCACACCCACCCCATTTTTGCTATGGGAGCCTGTGTACGTGTCTGTACGCAGGCTCCCATTGACTTCAATGGAAGTCCGAGCGAATCGAGTCCGTATGCCTACGGACGCATCGTACTCGCTCGCTCGGACGCCTGGAGCACGTTTCGTCCGGAAAGCCCCCCGGATCCGAGTCGTACAGAGGGCTTTCCAGACGGGATCGGAATCGGGCCCATAGTTTCCAGCACCTTCCCTGACTTTTTCTAGTTTGGAGTGGGAATAGTAAATTATATATGTTTAGTGTCCAGCACCTTCCCTGACTTTTTGTAGTTTGGAGTGGGAATAGTAAATTATATATGTTTAGTGTCCAGCAGCTTCCCTGACTTTTTTTAGTTTGGAGTGGGAATAGTAAATTATATATGTTTAGTGTCCAGCACATTCCCTGAGTTAATATAGTTTGGAGTGGGAATAGTAAATTATATATGTTTAGTGTCCAGCACTTTCCCAGACTTTTACTAGTTTGGAGTGGGAATAGTAAATTATATATGTTTAGTGTCCAGCACCTTCCCTGAATTAATATACTGTAGAGTGGGAATAAAAACCTAGTTCTTTATTTTGGAGTAAGGTTACTGATAAAAATATATATGTGTATTAAATAATAGATTTAAAAAAGTAAATTAATGTTACATAAATATTTTATTGTACATACAGAAAAAAAAGAAATTAAATACAGAAGCATGTTAATATTTTATTTATGTCTTTATTTTGATTCAAAGACTAAAGAAAAGAAATAATATGCATTTTATTTTATTTACAATGATTGATATATATTGTTATACAGAGGGAAAACAAAATATTTTTGGATACATTGCATATTTTGTACATATTTATATATCAACATATAGGGGCCCATTAGGATGGCGGGCGGATCGCCCCGCCGGGCCGGCGGTGGCCACCGCCGGCCCGGCAGGAGCGATCCGCCCGCCATCCATGCCTGATTGACCCCCCGCCATATTAGGATGGCTGGGGGGTCCGCGGCGGACGGGAAGACCGTCCGCCGCTTTTCCGCCGGTCGACTCGTCGACCGGGCGGAAAACGGGCACAATATGGTGGCAGTGTCTGCAAGCCACCGCCATCCATATTGTGATGCAGGCGGTGATTCGCATTTCCATGGCGGCGTTGCCGCCATGGAAAGGCATGCGGTTCCTTCTGTTGGGAGGGTGGGGGGTGCACATGGGGGCTACCTATGGTACCCCCCTCATTGCCATGCACTACGTGGCAGGCACCACGTGGTGCCTGCCATGTAGTGCATGGCAATGCTGTGCACAGTCCTTTCACATTGCGAGCGGGTCTGCAGCCAGCAGATCCACCCGCAATGTAAGGAGCCAGGATGCGCCCGCCACTGTGGCGGGCGCATCCTAATCACATGGCGGGACCGCCGCAACTTCGGCGGTCGGTCCCTGGCTCCCTTGCATGGCGGGCGGACTTTGTCCGCCCGCCATCGTAATGGACCCCTTAATATTTAAAAATGCTTATTTAATTTTTTTAGTTTTTCTAATTTTAAAAATTACTACATAAAGTTATATGCAAAACACACAAATGTTCACTAAAATTATTAAATTTATCTCAATATTTATAATTTTTTTCTCTTTTTTTATTTTTAGAATTTAAAAAAACATTTTAACAAAAAAATACCCCCTTCATCCCCTATAAACCCAACATCACACTCATAAAAATCTAATTTTTGAATTATTAAATATTAATTTTAATTTAAAAAAGATATATTTTAAAACACTCCCCACCCTTTTCCCCTATAACCCCAACATCCCACTACTAAAAAACAATTTTAAATTTCTTAAATATTAATTTTAATATTTTTATAAATTTAAATAAAACTTTTTAAAACACTCTCCACCTTTATCCCCTATAATCCTAACATCCCGCTCCTAAAATTTTTTGGGGAATTTCATTAAAATTACTTAAAAAAAGTTAAAATAAAAATTTATAAAACACTCCCCACCCTAATCCCCTCTAAACCCAACATCCCGCTCCTAACACAAATTTCCCCCCAAAAATATCCAATTTATTAATAATTATTATCACATTTACAAATATATACTATAACAAAAAATACACATTTACCAAAACGATATTTTTTAATAACGATATTTTCACAATCGATATTTTTAACAACCATATTTGATAAAACACACTAAATCGATATTCTTAACATCGATATTTTAAAAAACGATATTTTTGACTATCGACATTATGACACAACGATATTTAAAAATCGATATTATGTCTACTTACCAACCTAGAAGCAATCAAGGAACCAGAAATGTTTCCCTCTTACCTCAACCTCATACACTGCAGCTTGATTAATTAAAAAAAATGCAAAATCCCAAAACCTCCCTCTATTCTGAAGAGTACTTCAGGGTTTCATCTTCTCCGCCATCATTTTAAACACCTGTATATAACACCTCTCAATGATACACCCAACACCATCAAGCTACATCAATATGCCAATAACACTCAACTGTATCTAAAAATCTCTTTACCAAATGATATTATTTGACTCAAACCTGCCTTAAATTTATCCACAACTGGACGTCGAGTACATGTCTAAAGCTCAACTCAAGAAAGCTTCAGACAACCTCAAATTTAATCTTGTCTCACTGACTTGAACCAAGATGACTTCACTCTATAGCTAATGGACAATGTGAAATCATTTTGATTCACCCTCAGCAAACCTTCATGCTCAAAGAACATTCAAAGAACACACTGCTAGGAAAGCCAAGATGGGATGGTATGAGGATGGTATGAGTAATCCTCTCTGAATAAAGCAAAATCTTTTCCCCAGAAATTGATTATAGAACTTTCTCCCACCTGGATTGAGGGAACAGTTTGATGAGTGGCTGCCATGACTCCATTTAAAGGTATCATATGTACTACCATAGCATGTTCCAGATGCTCTCCTATAACTTGAAAGTGCCTCTTTCCATGTGGAACCTGGGAACATATACAGTCATAGGTGGCAAACAGAGAATGACAGGAATTCTTTCATCAATGGCTACTGAGTAATGTCAAATAGACAAGAGTGAAGCTCAACTGTCCTATGATGTCAGTTAGAACCCCAAAGCAAAAAACATCCCCATAATTCACATTTTACGCATCTATAATTTTATGCTATTTATGCCCCCAATATCATCTACCCCTTCTTTCAAATGCTTCACAGTTATTGGGGAGTCATACATACTTGGCCTTTCCTGCCTATGCCAAATGTAAAGAAAAATACCTTGCCTCCTGCGACCTACGCCACTGCCATGAGAGTCGTCTACCTCCTTCCCATGCCTCCCCTCTAAATGATATGCCCTCTGCTATCCATTGAGGCAAAGAGCTACTCTGCACTGACAGGCTCTCAGAATGTGCTCCCACAACAGCCTGGAATTCTTTAATGGCACAGCAATGGTGAGAAACAAGTTTTATTTCCCACTGTCTCTGCGTTATAGCAGTGCATAACCAGATTTAGAATCTGGTATTCACTAAAAGGTGCACAGAGGAAGCCACACAACAATCAACTTTATTGCTTGACCAGGATGTTTTCTAAGGGCAGACATTGGATACTTGGTGATACACTTTTCATAGTTGTATTTCGTGGACCTGGTTAGTGATTAGGCCTGTTTACACACTCACTGCAATTGACAGTATGAGATTACATGACGTGCAGACTTCTTTAACACACTGATTTATTGGCCGATCTGTAGGTTATTAAGGCCATTTTAGCATTGCTTAAATCTATACCCCATACTACATCTGTAAAGTTCTTTCCTTGAAAGTGTTACTGAAAAAGACAAAGATACATGTGGTCAGGGAGGCTTGCAGAAGAACAACTAGGCACACATCTTTGGCTAGACATTATCATTCAGAAAAGCTATGCCTACTGCCTTGATTTTTCTTATACATACACGACTATATGAAATAGACATTGGAGATGCTTAACTCTAGCTAATGCACCACCATAGTCTGTGGTGGGAACCAGCAAAGAAGGCATATATGTCCCACTGACGTAATTAACATAATATCAGACTATGAACAATGAATGATTTCTTACCAGACTTCAATCAAGTTTGTTTGTCTCATGATCAATGTTTCTGGGCAAAAGGGGGCATTGCATCTTGCTTTAACAGTAGTAATTAGAAGATAGTCAAGACAGCAGACAACATAGGGCCCGATTCACTAAAGTAATCTGAGACAAAATCCTAAATTTACGACTTTCGGTATTCACAAAAGGCATTTAAGAGTAGTAAAGTTAGGATTTTGTCTTAAGTTTGTCTTAAGTTTTGGTTTTAAGACAAAATCCTAACTTAAATTAAACTTACGTTCGGATTTTGTCTTAAGACCAAAACTTAAGACAAACTTAAGACAAAATCCTAACTTTACTACTCCTAAATGCCTTTTGTGAATACAGAAAGTCGTTAAGTTAGGATTTTGTCTCAGATTACTTTTGTGAATTGGGCCCTAGGTCGTTTTCAGTGCCAAATGTATCCCAAACACTTTTGCCTTGAAAGCGTGCAAATTGTTTTAACCACTGAATTTTTCCTTTCACCCACTGACCTTTAGTAAAATGTGCATGCACTGTCATAAGTGCTTGAATCCATGGCTCTTTTTGTGCTATAGCCATCAACTCATGAAAAACCTGAGGATATTTCTGAAGTGCCAAGTGAATAACAAAAAGCATGTTGTCAATTGTACAAGTGTTACGTAATTTAATGCTTCTTCTTCCAAACTTTCCTGTGCCTGACCACGGTGGGCAGTTGCTTGCAACTTTCTTTAACACTGATTTAGGTGTTGTTGAGCTATAGTACTTAGCCTGCTTTGTTTTCCTTTTGGGTCTATTTTTCCATTGTTCTTCATGAGTTAACATATGTCCTTCATTTTCTGAACCATGGATTAGCCTTCCACCTATCTCATCTCCCTGTGAAATGCCCTCTGTAGTACATTCACTCACATGTGTGTATGTTATGTTGTGTTGTTGTTTTCTTTTAGACTTCTCACCTGTGGCACATTTTATGTTTACTAGGGCAATCCCACCCATTTTCCCCTCAACAAACTCTTTCATTAGTTGCAAAAAGTCCCCTAATCTCCGATGTAACCTATCATTTAAAAAAAATGTTTTACAGTCCTGAACCAGTTTTCCACTGTTGCATTAGTGTCTCTATGTTGTCCTTCACCTAACATTATTCCACTCCAAAGTGGTAAGGTTGTGACATATTGCCTAGCAAATTAACAAAGTGTGGCCAGCAATTCATGTTTTGCCTCGGATGTTTATTTTCATTTTCAGACTTCAGTGCTTTTTCTCAGTTTCAGATAAAATGTCTTGAAATATTTTTGAAAATGGAGAAGACTCTTTTAAGGTAGATTCTTTCAAAAGGTCGTCTGTAGGGTCCGCGTACTGCGTGTCTTCTAACTCATCACTACAGAGCTTAATTTTTTGTTTGTTGATTGATGCTCTCATTTCTGTCATGCATTCAAAAAATGTATATGTCTCAGTTTTCACTGTTAGAACATAGAGTACTCTCCTGAGGTGTACTTTAATCTCATTCAATTTACTTGCATTTTGCAAAAGGGCCAAGGAATACATAAACAACTCTTTGGCTTCTTTTTCTGGCTTCCGCTTTGCTCACTTTATTGGCCACAAGTCTAATCATGTGAGCTGCATAGATATGGACCAAGGTCAACATATTTTTCTCTCCACCAATGCACATGTTCAAACAGTGTTTTAGGTACTGAACAAGCATAATCTGATTGAAAGCCTGCATGCCTGCATGGATCATTGCCCAAATGAAGTCTACCTCAACTTTTTGTGGGATGGGTCTACAGTTGGACAGCTTGAGGAAATCACGACATACACAGTTTAACCAGTGCAAAATGGTTGGTGTGCTTTGGTCAGAAGATAACATTTCTGCAACCGGGAATGTATGATTACTAGGTGTCTTTGTTTGGAGACACAAAGCATAATACAAGGCTTTATGGTGGGTCTCTTTGGGGTTTGCAATGACTGACCCTGTTGCATCAAGATACAGAAAACAATTACCAAACGCCTGAAGGTCCTTCAGCATGTATAGCTGAACATCGTTGTACACATGAATAACAAGAGGGCTCAGGCAAATATATTGAATGAAAGCATGAGCAGTCACAATTGGATTATGTTTTTTCTGATCTTGTCTTTGTTGCAGTTCAAGGCAGTCTAAAAATAAATTTTTATTCATTCGGTTACTAAGATTCTTTTCACTAGAAATTTTCTGTAGGACTGTAGTTGCTTTGACGGTATTCAGGTTACCAGCTAAAAGTTGTTCTGGATCTGCATTAGCTATGGATTTTATATACAGATGAGAAGGTTGTTTCTCTCCTAAACAGGATTTCAGTTTCTCTCTTTCTAGACCACGAGTATGCCTCTTGTGAAAATGTTGAATGGTATGGTTGATTGCACCAGTCATCTCCACTTGAATAATGACATTGTTATGCTTTTTGGGTTTTTTGGCAATAGTGAAATCATATTTGGTGCAGCCACTAAATTTACAATGTCCTTTGCCACGCCAGTAAACAGATACTTTTTTTGTGACCCTTTGCATCTGACTCTATTGTATTTGAAAGAAATAACACAGAATGTATTAATTTCATTAAGCTTTCTGCAAATTAAGTCAGACCAGCCATTCAATAACAGACGATACCCCTGCCTGCCCTCTGGTTTTATCTGTTTCCATTCTTCTTTGGTCGGTTTTATTTTAAATCTTGATGGTAGATTGTCTTCCTGTTTTGTACTAGCAATAGATGTATCTGTAAGCATCATTTTTTGTAACATTGTATGGCTAAAGTTTTTGCTTTTTTAGCATCTATTGCTTTTTCATAAGAGCCCTCTGTTTTTTTATTTACTGTTGCATATTCATTTTGCTATTTAGAAGCCATAACAAGGTTTAGCACAGTTGGCTGAGAGACATCTTTATCATTCCCACTTTGAATAGGCAAGATTTGACTTAATTCTTTTGAATTCATACAAGACTTAAGTTGTGCTGTGCATAATCTTTTAGGAGATGCAAATGAAACATCAAAGTCTATGAATCTTAATTTCTTAGCACTGTTCTTTTTTGCTTTACATTTAGGGCAAAACCATGGTGAAATAGATGCAATATCCATAATACTTTTATAGCCAATATAAGTTGGATGAAACCATTCTTTACATGAATCACACTGGGCATATGGTTGCTGGGGGTCATTTGTTTGCTTGCATACACAATATAAATTTTCATCTACTTCTTGAGAAAATGAGGGTTGATCCTTGACAAGCAAGTCTGTTTTTTTACTATTTTGATAGGCTAGTGTTTTTGTCTTAATTGCCCTTCTGTCTTCTCTCCAAACATGATAAAGTCATAACCTTGTGCATAGCTTGTTCTGTCCAAGTTCCAATCCAATTTTTCCACAAACAGAGTTAGACTTACGGTAACCCTCATTGTTTAGAGATGAGATATTTTCATGGAATAACTTTATAAGTTTACTTTCCGAGCTTTTATCAGAAACAAGCTTCCAGGACATTTTCAACAATTTACAATTCTTGCATACATTTCTGTTTGAAAATAGTATGAAAATAGCATGAAAGTTGCCACCAAACTTTTTAATTACAATGAAGTACCATATCACAGCACTGTTTAAAGTTAAGATTAAGTCGTGAGGTGCTTTCTTGGCAACAAGAGCAAGAAGAATCTGGAAAACTGACAACAAGAAAGCAACTTTGCAAAAGAAATAACAATGATTCTAAACATTAAGGGGCTGATTACGATGGCGGGCGGATCACCACCGCCGGGCCGAGCGGTGGCGATCCGCCCGCCATCGTAACCTGATTTACCCACCGCCAGATTACAATGGCGGTGGGTAACGCGACGGACGGAAAGTCCGTCTCGCCGCTTACGCCGGTCGGCAATCGTTACGATTGCCGGCCGGGCGAACTGGAGCACATACATGGTGGCGGTGCCTAGCATATTACGATGCTGGGTTCTAAAGGCCTTTCCATGGCGGCGATGCCGCCATGGAAAGGCTGGTGGGGATTTGCTTTGGGGGCCTGTTGCGGGCCCCCGGGGGTGTGGGGGGCTGCACTTGGGGGGTACCTATGGTACCCCCTACATTGCCATGCACAAGGTGGCAGGCACCGCTCGGTGCCTGCAGCTAGCAGCACCCGCCGCAATGTTAAAATGCCTGATGCGACCACCGCGGTGGCGGTCGCATCATAATTGGGGTGGCGGGAACGCGCATGGCAGGCGGGCGATCCCGTTACCGCTAGGGTGGCCATCCTAATCACCCCCTTAATGTTTGCTGTGGAAATATCCTTTTGCTCTTCTTAGGCTTATAGTAGGAAACAGCCCACTGATGGTGAAATGAAGCCCTCAAACCTTTGGAGACCAATAGTAATGTTGCAAAATGAACAACAAAATTTCCATACAGTGAATTTTGATATGTGATGCGGTCATGCTTTTGCTATGTTTCTATAAACTGCAAGACTTATTTTTATTGCACATCTCCTTCTGGTGTTTAAGTGCAATTCTGAGGTCTTTAGTAAACAACAGACTCAGAAATTGCAGACAAAGAACTGTGTTGCAACCAAACCAGCACTCAATTGCTTTGGTGCCCTCTGCAGGCTTACAGAATAATGCATTAGTATGGTAGCCACAAAAGGTCATTTTGTATCAGAAAGCAAACCTTCAAGACAGAACAGTAGAACAAAAATGAGTCACTAGGGGTAAAGTAGGACAGCACTCCTGATGTGAAATTAACATTATTACACAACTTGCATGGTATGGTACTTCTATAAACATAATGCATGGCCACTTAAGCTTGAAGGTGTCATACATAAACTTAGGGGCTCATTATGATGGCGGGCAGACATCAGTCCACCCGCCATCATAACGGTGATGAGACCGACCGCCATACGTGCGGCGGTCCCACCAGTGCAATTAGGATGCGCCCGCCATACTGGCGGGCGCATCCTAGCTTACCATTGCAGACGGTGCTGCTGGCTGCAGCACCGTCCGCAATGGTAAAGAGCATGCACAGCATTTCCCTGCACCACGTGGCAGGCACCACGCGGTGCCTGCCACATGGTGCATGGAACTGCAGGGGGTACCCGCCAGTGCATCACCCCTACCCCCACAGAGGGGAGCCTGCAACGGGCCCCCAAAGCCAATCCCCGCCAGCCTTTCCATGGCGGCATCGCCACCATGGAAAGGCCTCTCCAACACCCACATACTAATATGGCGGACAGTGCCTGCTAGGCACCGCCACCATATTAGTGGCCCAGCTCCGCCCGGCAGGCCTTCGTAACGATTGCCACCAGCGGAAAAGCGGCGGACGGACTTTGCGTCTGCCGCGATACCCACCGCCATCCAAATATGGCGGTGGGTAAATCTCCTTACGATGGTGGAACGATTGCCACCGCCGGCCCGGCGGTGGCGATCGTTCCGCCATCGTAATGAGCCCCTAAGTTTTTATTTGACAGTTCTTTAAGTGCAGAATACTGCCATGAAGGCAATACTTTTGGATAGAATTACTTCACTATTCACTTTGGTTTTATTTGAAATTAGGCTTCATTACAGAAATACTTGCTTTGAAAATACTGAGGGCAGATTTTAAATTTTTGCATTAGTAAAGTTTGAGATGAACAAACAATGGCTAAGCTGGTGTTGATATTAAGAAGTCAGGGTCCTGATGAAAGGGGGCATTTGATGAAGAAATCCATAAAGTAACATAATTTAACTGTGGAATCTGTGGACTGCATCTCACACGGAGTATTGGACTGTGATCATACCGCTGCCTTTGGTTGCTGCTGCATCATGACATCTGGATTACTTTCCCCCACCTAAGGCTGGGCAGACAAGAACTGATGAGCCTGCCATCTGCACTGGAGAGGGATATATGCACTCCAGTATTTCTCCTAACCTGAGGAGGAACCCTTTGCTGGGAGTTTCTCTCAGAGCATAATAATAATTTGAATCCATACTTGTAAAGCGCGAACATATCACCCCTTAAGGTTGCAAGGTGCTGGGGGCCATCGGGGAGATTAAGTGAACTATTGCCCAGAGTCACATGATGCTGAGCTGAGGGCGGTGATCGAACCATGACCGCCGCGCTCTGGAGTCAGCCGCTCTGGCCGCTGCACTACACCTCTCCCTCCTATGGCGCATGGGATACATTTAAGGAACTTTTCTGTCTGGGACTGTCATAGTTTACATGTTAGACTCAGACAGAATGTAGTCCTGCCAGAATGGTGTAGGAAGGAAAGCTGGAGAAAGATGGAGCATGCTGAGTAAGGTAGCCATAATGACCCATTGGAATTTCCCAGACAGTTCAGAAGCTCAAGGATTAAAAAAGGTAATGTGGAAAATGTGTGTTAGACCTGACAGCCTTTGAGTGGTCTTCTCCAAACTTTTTGCCTGCTTTCCTCATATTTTTGCTGATTTCTTTATGTTAGCTTTAGGACTCTGAGCACTTTACCACTGCCAACCAGTGCTAAAGTATATGTGCTTTTCCCCTAAAACATGGTTTGATTGACCGATCCATAATTAGCATTCTTAATTTACTTATAAGCCCCTAGTAAAATGCACTACATTAAATGCTACTAGTGGGCCTGCAGCACAGATTGTGCCACCCACACAAGTAGCACTTTAAACATGTCTCAGGCCTGCCACTGAAAAGCCTGTGTGCGCCGTTTACACTGCCATGTCGACTTGCCATTTAGAACCTCTTGCCAAGCCTTATTCTTCACTTTTATTACATATATAAGTCTCCTCTAAGGCAGGCTCAATGTAGCCCATAGGTCAGGGTGCTGTGTAATTAAAAGGTAGAATAGTTTTACATGTCCTGGTAGTGAAAAACTCCCATATTTATTTTTGACTACTGTGAGGCCTACCCCTCTTCTAGATTAACATTGAGAATTTCTTATTTCCTGATTGAGAAGGAGTAGGTCTATCATGTTGCATATCATTGGAATGGTAATGATAAACCTTCTTTTTTCATAAAGTTGAATATATCATTACCCTTTTAAAAATTCAACTTTTAGAAAGATGACATTTTTCTGCTCTTAGCCCTTTGTGCCTGCAGCATGTCTTCAATACACATCTGGGGTGGGTGACATATGGACTTTGTGCCTTCCCTCCAGACAGCCACACACAAAGGAAGTTTAGATGTGGCTGATGAGCCATCCGCATCCTGATGAGTCATCCTGGACAGGATGAGGGAGGAGCTGACACGCCTGAATAGGCTGCGTCCTACCCCCACACAAAGGGCTACATACCACCCTGTTGTGAGTCTATAGCCAGGGTATGAAGAAAAGACCTCTGTGCACTCCAAAGACCATTCTTTGAAGTCACCCCCCACTTCAAATGCACAAGTGGTTATAACTACTGGGTCCCTACCAATTGAGTACACTACTGGACCTGTGAAGAACTCTGCCAGAGGGGAAGACTGCTGTGCTGCTACAAGGACTGCCACTCTGCTGGACTGCTGCTCTGGAAGAACCACTTTTATGCTGTGCTGTCCTGCTGCCTACTACCCTCTGCCCTGCTGAGGAAGGACTGGGCCAATTTCACTTGAAGTGACTCCGAGGGCATGCTGGCTTGTACCCTGTTCTAAGTCTCAGGGACATCAAAGACTTCTCATCTACCTGCAACAGCACCTGAACTTTGCTTGCTGCATGTCTTGCCCTGCCAAGTGGTGCCAATCCAGTCCTGGGCCCTTGGAAGTGCGTATAAAGTACTGCACCTGCTAGAATCCACACATCAATGCTGTTGCACCGATCGGAACCGGTGCATCTCACACCATGCCGATGCATCACTGCTGCCACCAGGAAAGAAGCCATCGCATTGCCGACTGTGCGGCGCATCGCCTCCAATTCCCAACGCATCGCCTACATCTTACGGTTTGAGCACAGTGAATCATTGATTTGCACATCTCAACGACAACTTATTACCTACAATCCTGTGCTTTGGCGCCGAAGCATCGGCTGTTGCTTTCCACATCTCGTCTCTGTCGAAAACACAACTAAGGTACTTTTCAGTGGGCCAAAGCTGGTCCTTGTATGCGACCCATGCTCCATAGCAGTGCTCTCTTTATTAGGCTCAGTATGCAAATTGTTGAGCCAAGTTGATCTTCATGGGAGAAAAGATGGTTACTTATTCGTTTATAACTCCATAGGAATGCATTGGCTTAAAGTGGCACAGTGGGCACAGCCATAAACGTTGCTTGGCACAGGCTGAATCCTTATGGAGCTTGTAGAGGGGTGTGGTGTATTTCAAAAACAAAACACATATTTATGAGCTAATGTGTTTTCCCTATAAGAGAAACACAATGACTTATTCACATCTAACTATATAGGAATGCACTGAGGTGAGGGCAACCAGTTTGGTGCCACCTGGTGTGACAAATTTTGATCGGCTCAGGCAATTTATATATAGGTAGAGTAGACAGGTGCTCCCTTTGCTAGGATGAAGATGAAAATAGGTGAGCCAAGTTGATCTTGATGGGATAACGGATAGTTACTTATTCGTCTATAACACTATAGGAATGCATAGGCTTGAGGATGGCACAATGGGCACAGGTGGAAACATTGCTTGGCTCAGGCTAAATCCTTATGAAGCTTGTAGGGGAATGAGGTATGTTTGAAAACAGCATACATATTTGTAAGCAATGTGATTTTCCTATAAGGGAACTGCAATTCCCTATTCAGACATAATACATTGAGGTGAGGGCACCCGTTTGGTGCCACCTGTTGTGAGAAATTTTGATCGGCTCAGGCAATTTACATGCAGGTAGTGTAAAAGGGTGCTCTCTTTATTAGGATCAGTATGAACATTGGCGAGCCAAGTTGATCTTCATGGGTGAAAGTATTGTTTCTTATTCGTCTATAACTCCATATGAACGCATTGGTTTGAAAGAGGCACTGTGGGCACAGGTGGAAAAGTTGCTTGGCTCAGGCTAAAAATTTGTGGAGCTTGTAGGGGGATGTGGTATGTTTGAAAAACAAAATACATGTTTATGAGCCAATGTGTTTTTCCAGTAAGAGAACCGCAATTTCTTATTCGCATGTAACTATATAGGAATGCATTGAGGTGAGGGCACTCCATTTGGTGCCATCTGTTGTAACAAATTTTGATCGGCTCAGGCAAATCACATATCGGTATTGTAGACGGGTGCTCCCTTTGCTAGGATAAAGATGAAAATTGGTGAGCCAAGTTGATCTTCATGGAAGAAAGGATGGTTTCTTATTCGCCTATAGCTCCATAGGAATGTTTTGGCTAGTGGGTGGGACAGTGGTCCCATGTTTTGGTGGAAATGTTGCTTGGCTCAGGCTAAATACTTTTGGATCTTATAGGCTGATGCAGTATGCTTGAAGAACTAAATACATATTTGTGGGCCAATGTGATGTTCCTATAAGGGAACTGCAATGGCCTATTCAGACATAACTGCACAGAAACACATTGAGGTGAGGGCACCACGTTTGGTGCCACCTGTTGTGAGTGATTTTGCTTGGCTCAGGGAATTTACATATAGGTAGTGTAGAGCGGTGCTCTGTTTATTAGGATCAGTATAAAAATGGGTGAGCCAAGTTGATCTTCATGGGAGAAAGAATGGTTACTTATTCGTCAATAACTCCATAGGAACGCATTGTCTTGAAAGTGGCACAGTGGGCACAGGTGGAAACGTTGCTTGGCTCAGGCTAAATCCTTATGGAGCTTGTAGGGGGACAAGGTGTGTTTGAAAAACAAAATACATGTTTGTGAGCCAATGTATTTTTCCAATAAGAGAACAACAATTACTTATTCGCATGTAACTATATAAGAATGCATTGAGGTGAAGGCACTTCGTTTGGTGCCACCTATTGTGACAAATTTTGATCGGCTCAGGCAAATCACATATTGGTAGTGTAGACGGGTGCTCCCTCTGCTAGGATGAAGATGAAAATTGGTGAGCCAAGTTGATCTTCATGGGAGAAGGAATGGTTTCTTATTCGCATATAGCTCTATAGGAATGTATTGGCAGGTGGGTGGCAAAGTGGTCTCATATTTTGGTGGAAACGTTACTTGGCTCAGGCTAAATCCTTATGGAGCTTGTAGGGGGATGTGGTATGGTTGAAAAACAAAATAGATATTTGTGAGCCAATGTGTTTTTCCTAAAAGAGAACCACAATTACTTTTTTTTATGTAACTATATAGGCATGCATTGAGGTGAGGGCAACCAGTTTGGTACCACCTGCTGTGACAAATTTTGCTCGGCTCAGGCAATTTAAATATCAGAAGTGTAGAGGGGAGCTTCCTTTATTAGGATCAATATGAAAATTGTTGTGCCAAGTTGATCTTCATGGGAGAAAGGATGGTTACTTATTCGTCTATAACTCCATAGGAACGCATTGGCTTGAAAGTTGCACAGTGGACACAAGTGGAACTGTTGCTTGTCTCAGGCTAAATTCTTATGGAACTTGTAGGGGGATGTGGTATGTTTGAAAAACAAAATACATATTTGTGAGCCAATGTGTTCTTCCTATAAGAGAACCCCAATTACTTATTCGCATGTGACTATATAGGAATGCATGCATTGAGGTGAGGGCAACCAGTTTGGTGCCACCTGTTGTGAGAAGTTTTGCTCGGCTCAGGCTATTTACATATCAGAAGTGTAGAGGGGAGCTTCCTTTATTAGGATCAATATGAAAATTGGTGAGCCAAGTTGATATTCATGGGAGAAATAATGGTTTGTTATTCGCATATAGCTCTATAGGAATGTATTGGCAGGTGGGTGGCACAGTGGGCCCATGTTTTAGTGGAAATATTACATGGCTCAGGCTAAATCCTTATGGATCTTATAGGGTGATGCAGTATGCTAGAAAAGAAAATACATATTTGTGAGCCAATGTGATTTTTCTATAAGGGAACTGCAATTGCCTATTCAGACATAACTGCATAGGAATACATTGAGGTGAGGGCACCCCGTTTGGTCCCACCTGTTGTGAGCAATTTTGCTCAGCTCAAGGAATTGACCTATAGGTAGTGTAGAGGGGTTCTCTCTTTATTAGGATCAGTATGAAAATGGGTGAGCCAAGTTGATCTTCATTGGAGAAAGGATGGTTACTTATTCGTTTGTAACTCATTAGGAATGCATTGGTTTGAAAGTGGCATAGTGGGCACAAGTGGAGCCGTTGCTTGGCTCAGGCTAAAACCTTATGGAGCTTGTAGGGGGATGTGGTATGGTTGAAAAACAAAATAGATATTTGTGAGCCAATGTGTTTTTCCTAAAAGAGAACCACAATTACTTTTTTTTATGTAACTATATAGGCATGCATTGAGGTGAGGGCAACCAGTTTGGTACCACCTGCTGTGACAAATTTTGCTCGGCTCAGGCAATTTAAATATCAGAAGTGTAGAGGGGAGCTTCCTTTATTAGGATCAATATGAAAATTGTTGTGCCAAGTTGATCTTCATGGGAGAAAGGATGGTTACTTATTCGTCTATAACTCCATAGGAATGCATTGGCTTGAAAGTTGCACAGTGGACACAAGTGGAACTGTTGCTTGTCTCAGGCTAAATTCTTATGGAACTTGTAGGGGGATGTGGTATGTTTGAAAAACAAAATACATATTTGTGAGCCAATGTGTTCTTCCTATAAGAGAACCCCAATTACTTATTCGCATGTGACTATATAGGAATGCATGCATTGAGGTGAGGGCAACCGGTTTGGTGCCACTTGTTGTGACAAATTTTGCTCGGCTCAGACAATTTACATATCAGAAGTGTAGAGGGGAGCTTCCTTTATTAGGATCAATATGAAAATTGGTGAGCCAAGTTGATCTTCACTGGAGAAAGAATGGTTTCTTATTCGCATATAGGTCTATAGTAATGTATTGGCAGGTGGGCGGCACAGTGGGCCCATGTTTTAGTGGAAATATTACTTGGCTCAGGCTAAATCCTTATGGATCTTATAGGGTGATGCAGTATGCGTGAAAAGAAAATACATATTTGTGAGCCAATGTGATTTTCCTGTAAGGGAACTGCAATTGCCTATTCAGACATAACTGCATAGGAATACATTGAGGTGAGGGCACCCAGTTTGGTGCCACCTGTTGTGAGAAATTTTGCTCGACTCAGGGAATTGATATATAGGTAGTGTAGAGGGGTGCTCTCTTTATTATGATCAGTATGCAAATGAGTGAGACAAGTTGATCTTCATTGGAGAAAGGATGGTTACTTATTCGTTTGTAACTCCATAGGAACGCATTGGCTTGAAAGTGGCACAGTGGGCACAGGTGGAAATTTCGCTTGGCTCAGGCTAAATCCTTAAGCAGGTTGTAGGGGGATGTGGTGTGTTTGAAAAACAAAATACATGTTTGTGAGCCAATGTGTTTTTTCAGTAAGAGAACAACAATTACTTATTCGCATGTAACTATATAGGAATGCATTGAAGTGAGGGCACTCTTTTTGGTGCCACCTGTTGTGACAAATTTTGCTCGGCTCAGGCAATTTACATATCAGAAGTGTAGAGGGGTTCTCTCTTTATTAGGATCAGTATGAAAATGGGTGAGCCAAGTTGATCTTCATGGGAGAATGGATGGTTACTTATTCGTTTAGAACTCCATAGGAACGCATTGACTTGAAAGTGGCACAGTGGGCACAGGTGGAAACATTGCTTGGCTCAGGCTAAATCCTTTTGGAGCTTGCAGGGGGATGTGGTATGTTTGAAAAACCAAACACATATTTGTGAGCCAATGTGTTTTTCCTATAAGAGAACCACAATTACTTATTTGCATGTAACTATATAGGAAGGCACTGAGGTGAGAGCAACCAGTTTGGTGCCACCTGTTGTGACAAATTTTGCTCGGCTCAGGCAATTTACATATCAGAAGTGTAGAGGGGAGCTTCCTTTATTAGGATCAATATGAAAATTGGTGAGCCAAGTTGATCTTCATGGGAGAAAGAATGGTTTGTTATTCGCATATAGCTCTATAGGAATGTATTGGGAGGTGGGTGGCACAGTGGGCCCATGTTTTAGTGGAAATATTACTTGGCTCAGGCTAAATCCTTATGGATCTTATAGGGTGATGCAGTATGCTTGAAAAGAAAATACATATTTGTGAACCAATGTGAATTTCCTATAAGGAAACTGCAATTGCCTATTCAGACATAACTGAATAGGAATACAATGAAGTGAGGGCACCACGTTTGGTGCCACCTGTTTTGAGAAATTTTGCTTGGCTCTGGGAATTGACATATAGGTAGTGTAAAGGGTGCTCTCTTTATTAGGATCAGTATGAAAATGGGTGAGCCAAATTGATCTTCATGGGAGAAGGGATGGTTACTTATTCATTTATAACTCCACAGGAACGCATTGGCTTGAAAGTGGCACAGTGGGTACAAGTGGAACCGTTGCTTGGCTCAGGCTAAATTCTTATGGAACTTGTAGGGGGATGTGGTATGTTTGAAAAACAAAATACATATTTGTGAGCCAATGTGTTCTTCCTATAAGAGAACCCCAATTACTTATTTGCATGTAACTATATAGGAATGCATTGAGGTGAGGGCAACCAGTTTGGTGCCACCTGTTGTGACAAATTTTGCTCGGCTCAGGCAATTAACATATCAGAAGTGTAGAGGGGAGCTTCCTTTATTAGTATCAATATGAAAATTGGTGAGCCAAGTTGATCTTCATGGGAGAAATAATGGTTTGTTATTCGCATATAGCTCTATAGGAATGTATTGGCATGTGGGTGGCACAGTGGGCCCATGTTTTAGTGGAAATATTACTTGGCTCAGGCTAAATCCTTATGGATCTTATAGGGTGATACAGTATGCTTGAAAAGAAAATACATATTTGTGAGCCAATGTGATTTTCCTATAAGGGAACTGCAATTGCCTATTCAGACATAACTGCATAGGAATACATTGAAGTGAGGGCACCCCGTTTGGTGCCACCTGTTTTGAGAAATTTTGTTTGGCTCTGGGAATGGACATATAGGTAGTGTAAAGGGGTGCTCTCTTTATTAGGATCAGTATGAAAATGGGTGAGCCAAGTTGATCTTCATGGGAGAAATGATGGTTACTTATTCGTTTATAACTCCATAGGAATGCATTGGCTTGAAAGTGGCTTAGTGGGCACAAGTGGAACCGTTGCTTGGCTCAGGCTAAATCCTTATGGAGCTTGTAGGGGGATGTGGTATGTTTGAAACACAAAATATATATTTGTGAGCCAATGTGTTTTTCCTATAAGAGAACCACAATTACATATTTGCATGTAACTATATAGGAATGCATTGAGGTTAGGGCACACTTTTTAGTGCCACCGGTTGTGACAAATTTTCCTCGGCTCAGGCAATTTACATATCAGAAGTGAAGAGGGGAGCTTCCTTTATTAGGATCAATATGAAAATTGGTGAGCCAAGTTGATCTTCATGGGAGAAAGGATGGTTACTTGTTCGTCTATAACTCCGTAGGAACGCATTGGCTTGAAAGTTGCACAGTGGACACAAGTGGAACCGTTGCTTGTCTCAGGCTAAATTCTTATGGAACTTGTAGGGGGATGTGGTATGTTTGAAAAACAAAATACATATTTGTGACAGAATGTGTTTTTCCTATAAGAGAATCACAATTACTTATTTGCATGTAACTATATAGGAATGCATTGAGGTGAGGGCAACCAGTTTGGTGCCACCTGTTGTGACAAATTTTGCTCGGCTTAGGCAATTTACATATCAGAAGTGTAGAGGGGAGCTTCCTTCATTAGGATCGATATGAAAATTGGTGAGCCAAGTTGATCTTCATGGGAGAAAGGATGGTTTCTTATTCCCATATAGCTGTATAGGAATGTATTGACTGGTGGGTGGCACAGTGTGCCCATGTTTTGGTGGAAATGTTGCTTGGCTCAGGCTAAATCCTTATGGACCTAGTAGGGGATGTGGTGTGTTTGAAAAACAAAATACATATTTGTGAGCCAATATGTTTTTCTGATAAGAGAACCACAATTACTTATTTGGATGTAAATCAAAAGAAATGCATTGAGGCAAGAGCAACCAGTTTGGTGCCACCTGTTGTGAGACATTTTGCTCGGCTCAGGCAATTTACATATAGGTAGTGTAGACAGGAGCTCCCTGTGTTAGGATCAATATGAACATTGATAAGCCAAGTTGATCTTGATGGGAGAAATGATGGTTAATTATTTGTCAATAACTCTATATGAATGCATTGGCTTGAGGGTGGCACAGTGGGCACAGGTGGTAACATTGCTTGGCTCTGTGCAGTCCCTATGGAGCTTGTAGGGGGATGTATTGTTTTTAAAATGATTGTGATCCAATGTGAATTTCCTATAGGGAAAGTATGATTACTTATTAGAATATAACGGCTTAGGGAGGCTTTGAGGTCAAGGCGACCCATATGGTGCCACAAATCATGATCAGCTCAGACAACTTGCATACAGGTACTAAAAAGGAGTGCTCCATTGCTTAAATTGTGATGGGGGCAAAGTTGTGCCATGTTTTGGTGGAAAGGTGTCAGACTAAATCCTAATGGACATAATAGTGGTATGTGTTGTATTTGAAAAACAACATATTCACTGTATGGCAATGCAGAGCCCCATAAAATGGAGTTAACTGAATTATTTATGATTGTAGTTTATACAAAATGTTGCCTGCAAATAAAATGCTGGCCGAATAAGATGCTGGCCGAATAAGATTCTAACTTCAACCAGCGAATAAGATGCTGGCCGAATAAGAAGCTAACTTCAGCCTGCGAATAAGAAGCTGGCTGAATAAGAAGCTAACTTCAGCCTCATGGATTTAGTCACTATACAAAACCAGAGACAAGAAATTAGAGACCTGTTTCCCAACATAAAGGGAAATACAACATGCATAGAACCTCCTACTTACAACAGCGAAAACCGCTGCAGCTGTTAAACTCCTCAAGATACTCCCGCAGTTCTACATCAGAAGAGACAATGAAAATAACTTCTAATCTCCATCTGTGATAAAAGCAACTCCTGATTATCCAAACCACAAGCGAGCACTTCCTGGCAAGCAAACGTGCTCCGCAAAGTTCGTGCGAGTTAGTCTTCCGGCGTCCGTTACCCGTCATCGATGTATCCGATGTTAATAGCGTGGTGACGCATGCATGTGTTAAAAAGTGTAGAAAGACTCGTGTGCATGCTAGTCTGCCCGTCAAAAATGTATAAAAAACTTTATTAGTGATTCCAACAGAATCGCGCGCTGCTAAAATAATCTAAATTAAAAAACTCGTGAAAAATTTGCAAAACGTCACCATTAATTAAATCAAATACGACTTGAATATTAGTATAGTAGACAGTGTACAGTGCCATGCTTATACAAGCAGTGGATGTTTGCACATAATGGATTCACAAATTCCTGGAGTAGGCTTGCAATATGGAACAAAATCTAATGAACAAAAGGTGATAACTTATGCGCATGATCCTGCATCACGATGAAATGATGAAATGGTAGAAGATAATACATAGGGGCCGATTCCGATCTCGGCCGGTAGGGCTCCGAATCGGATTCGGCTTAACCGGATCCGATTCGGAGCCCTATTTCCCGACCGATCCGTACGCGCGTCCGGGCGAGCGAGTACGATGCGTATTCGCCGACCGACTCGTCCGGGCGTTCCGACCGCTCCGACCGACTCGATCCCGGGTCGAACCGCACCGACCGACTCGCACGGACACCGACTCGCACCGCGCAATGGAGACGTTCCCGGCCGGGTAAGTACGATGCGCGCCGCGAGCAGTCCGACCGAGCCGCGCACTCCGGCTCGAAAGAGCTGTTGGAGCCGTACTTTGGGGGTCCGTGTCGGACCCCCCTGTATTCGTAGCCGCGCAAGTCGCACACAGGGGGGACCCATGGGTCCCCCCTACCTGTGCGTGTACGGCGCGGATCGCTTCGCCGCGTACACGCTGTAGGGGGCGCACTTGTCCGCATCGCACCCATTGAGTCAATGGGAGCCCGCGTACGCGTTGTACGACAGGCTCCCATTGACTTCAATGGGAGTCCGACCGACTCGAGTCCGATGGCATACGTGCGCATCGTACTCGTTCGGTCGGACTGCACGGGTCAGATTCGGTCGGAAATCTCTCCGGGTCCGGCTCGGTCGGAGAGATTTCCGGCCCGAATCGGAATCGGCCCCATAGTGTGTGGCATAAGTATGGAACATTGTAAAAACATATCATTTCTAATTTGTCATTTAATCCCTTTGACACTAGTGTTCAAGGAATTTAATCCAGAATGTCTCCCTATGTGCTAAACATTTGTGCATGTCTCTATCTGCTGCCAATGGCACTTTTTCCAAAATAGTAAAACGGAGTTGAGGTATGGTATGTTGTGTGTCTAACCAATGTGCTGCCAGACATGAATTCCTGTTCTTTGTACGAATCATACTCTTGTGTTCTGTTATTCTCACTATGATTTTACGTGAGGTTCGTCCAACATATGTTAAACCGCAAGGACATTTGATTGCGTAGATCACTGACTCAGAGTTACAATCAGATTAGTGTTTTAGAATGCAGGGGGCCCCCATGGGTGCCAAAAGGCCTAGCTACCCCACTGGTGCTCCACCCATGGAATTCATCCCCAATGCAAAGTAACACAAGGCAGCACTGTGCGTTGTCTTACGTTATGCATATTTGCTAAACCAGTCAAAATGGTAGACTGGTAGCTGTCAAGCCTGGGGAGAGGATGTGGCCTAACGGCTAGAGTGGTCGACCTCGAAGCTGGGGAACTGGGTTCGAGTCTCGGCAATGATGCTCAGCATCCTGTGATTCTGGGCAAATCACTTAATCTCCCCGTGCCAAACCCAAAAAAAAAAGGTGAATGTGTCTGTCTGTAATGCAACTGGTGCTCTCGTAAAGCGTTTTGATACCTTCGGGTCGAGTTCATGCCATATAAAACTCCGGGGAAAAAATAGCTTTCCGCGGCTTAGTAAATACCAAAAAGGATTTTGCATTGGGGCTGCGCCATAAAAGTAACGCATCCCCGATGCAAAACCTTAGTAAATCTGCCTCTAGGTCCACACAAGGATGTGGTATATAAGGCAGAACTGCCGACTTTGGAACTAGGGAACCAGGTTCGAGTCTCAGCGTCAGCTCAACATCCTGTGATTCTAGGCAAACAACATAGGGGCCGATTCCGATCTCGGCCGGTAGTGCTCCGAATCGGATTCACCGGATCCGATTCGGAGCCCTGTTTCCCGACCGAATCGTACGCGGGTCCGGCCGAGCGAGTACGATGCAAGCACCCGCGAAATCGCCGACCGACTCGAACGCGGCTTCAACACGCTCCGACCGACTCGCATGGACACGACTCGCACCGCGCTATGGAGACGTTTCCCGGCCGGGTAAGTACGATGCGCGCCGCGCGCAGTCCGATCGACTCGCGCCGTCCGGCTCGAAAAAGCTGTCGGAGCCGGACTTTGGGGGTCCACGTCGGAACCCCCTGTACGCGTAGGCACGCGAGTCGCACACAGGGGGAACCCATGGGTCCCCCCTACCTGTGCATGTACACCGCGATGTGCATGGACGCGTACACGCTGTAGGGGGCGCCCTTGTCCGCCTCGCACCCATTGAGTCAATGGGAGCCCGCGTACGCGTTGTACGACAGGCTCCCATTGACTTCAATGGGAGTCCGACCGACTCGAGTCCGATAGCATGCGTGCGCATCGTACTCGTTCGGTCGGACTGCTAGGGTCCGATTCGGTCGGAATTCTCTCCGGGTCCGGCTCGGTCAAGGAGATTTCCGGCCGGAATCGGAATCGGCCCCTTAATCTCCCTGTGCTTAAAAAAACAACCCCAAAAAAATTGTGCCCTTGTGTAATGTAAATGGTGTGGATGTAAAGTGCTCCAATAGCTTCTAGTCGAGTTTGGGCTATATACCACTGCAAAAAAATATATTCATAAATCACCCTATTTCCTGAGAAGCACCACATGGTTCCATCCTCTCTCCCCTCATCCTGTGCCTCATGAGAAGAAGACAGCTTGGTACCAGCTCTCCCTTCTAGAAATAAATGAATGAAATCCTTTTTTCTCTCCCAGAAACGGACTTAAAAGCAGTAGTGCAAGGCTTGTCCTTTCACACCTGGATGGAGGCAACACTCAAGTACGAGGCTAACCCGATGCACTCTGATTCTCCTGCCCCCTAAGGGAATACTGCACCCCACTGTGTGACCTATCAACACCATCAGGAACTTCATTTGCTCCCTGCCAAGGACTGCATCATCTTCAAGACCAGCTGTATCACATTATAATTGCATCACAATGACACTGATCTACTTGGCCAGGAAACTAACCTCATCAGTTGGAGTGTGCCAGACCCCAGGCAGACAAAAATATGCAAGAAGGAAAAACACAGACAAGGCAGTTCTTCCTTGTCTATGCTCCCTGGATATAGAAACAAATATGCATCGACATAACTGCGCAATCCCCCTGAAGTTCCGGAAGAAGCTAAAGACTTACTTTTCTAAGTACATTTGCCTTTCTCCCAACTCCCCTCATCTCAGAAAAGTAATACACCCACCTCTCTGTATCAGGCCTTAACTCTTCCCTTGGGGTCTCACCCTTTTTTATTCCACGCACTGCTGCTTCTTAGCTAGTTTTGCCTTACATAAATACATAAACTCATACGTTAATAAGTGAGTGGCTAAGTGTTTCTCTTATTATAAAGCTACATTATTTATCATGTTGGATTGAATTGAAATTGATAGAGTTGTAGGTCTAAGAGGCAGTCTCTTGCCTCCCAGATGCCCTCTGTGGCCTGTTCTGGCTTCCTCTCGAACAGTGCCATGATTTCTAACACTGCGTACACTATGATTCCACTCCCCCTTATCTTCAAACTATCTCCCGAACTTCTCTCTTCCTCTGTCGTGGTCCCTGACCACCCCTCTCACCCATCTTTCATCTCCAGTTCTCCTCATCCCTACCACTATGCAGGTGCCTAGGGACAGCTACACTAAACTCTCTATCAATACCCCTGGTGACATTACGATAGCGTTTTCAGGAAGAACTATTCACTCACAAGCCTCTTTAACTTGCATTCCTTAAAATCCTTTTTTCATTTTCAGTGCCGCTTCTTAGCACTTTGTGGCAACCTCACCTCAGCGTTTTATAAAGTGCTATACAAATAAGGAACATAACATTTCAACATATAAACTTGCATTTTTATAGCGCCATGGCAGCAGCGTAAAACATCAATTTTGAAACAAAAAATTAATTATTGCCCAGAAAAGCGTCCGACTGGCAATTTGCCCAACGGGCTGGTCTGACAAGTCAGCGTGCGGGCCATTTTTCTGGCTGTTTGTTGGGCTGTTTTATGGACTGCCGAGCCGGTTTTTACTGTGATTTCGCTCATATTAAAACAAACATTACCTACAGCAATCTCAAATCCAAGCAGCCTTGCATACTTTGTAAAACTCTTACACAGCATGTCTTTAAAAGTTCAAAACGACCCCAATTTGCAAACATGGGCCAGTGTTTTAAGTCCAGCCTAGCAGCGCATGCGATGCTTTATGAGGCATGCTGTATCTACTCTGGGGGCTTAGACCACGCCCACCGCTTTCCATTTGATCCTTCCTGTGCCTGTCAAAATTGCTTTCTTTTCATTGGGGAAACGTTGTTCGTTGTCCAGCCTTTGGGTGTGTTTTGACTTTTGTGTGGACTGCCCCTAGTACATGTCCCCCTCTTCTTTTGTTTATGTATGTCTTTGCCGGCGCACTCTTTTTACTTAAGGCTATCGGCTCTAATCCCCCAGAAAGGCTTCCTCTTCACGTGGTATAGTTGATGTGCTTATTTGTTTGTTAATATTACCGCGGACCCTCATTCCCCCAGCAAGGCTTTCCAGCATTCATGCATTTGTAATTTATGTGCTTGATTAAAAAAAAAAAAATTTACATCGCACGTACCCCGCCCCAAGGTATCTGAGCACTTTTTCGACTCCTCTTCTAACAGGAGCAGGGAGTGTAGATATTTAGTGCGATTTATGTGCTTTATGTGTAAAAACAAATTACATTGCGCAAACTCCACCCCAAGGGTGGTGTAGTTGATGAACTTATTTGTTCACGCTACCGCGGGTGCTCATTACCCCCGCAAGGCTTTCCTGCATTCATCTATTTGTCTTTTGAGTGCTTTATTTTTTTTTATATTCACATTGCGTGAACTCCGCCCAAGGGATCAGAGCGCTTTTTCAACTCCTCTTCTAACATCTTTCATGGGATCACCCACACATAATATGGCCGACACAAACATGGCCAATAATTTACAACTGAACCATGGCGGAATCTGCCATCTTTCTTGGGATCACCCACATGTAACATGGCCGGCGCTTTTCAATAGAACAGCAATAGATTCGGCTTTCTGTAACCGATTGTTTTGCGCCCAAAAGAACAGTAAATAGTACAGCACCCAATATAATGTGCTTCCAGTATAAATGCTTATAAGGCCTCAAAGGCGAGGTCTATAGTATTGCAAATGCTGGTTTTTACTATCTAATTATCTAAAGGGGCCACTTTTATTATGGTGCCCGGGCCTATTTTCTCTCCCAGTACGACCCTGCCTTCTAAATCTGTATTATGATAAAAAAATGAGGTTTGCCGGCGTTATGAAATGCAACTTTTTTCAGCTGCTGCAATATCAGTTTAAGTAAATCAAAGGATGGAAAACATTCTAAATGTGTGTTACCCAAACCTTTTAGAGCCACGACCCACTTTTTACAATGACAAGCTCTTATAACCCACCTACCTTTCATGGACATGAGATGGGGTGATTTTTTTAATGTAACAAAAACTTCGTGTGGTAGGACACTGTCATTTACAGGCAGCCATTTTCAACTGAAATAGCCACTAACTTTCAACAGACACACAGTTTTACTGAGAAAACTATGTAGCATACAGCACTCAAATGATAATGTGTGGAATTGGGGTTTCTGTGACTATTTATCACATGTGCATCACCAAATAAAGTGTCTTTGTTTGTTTTGATCCTATTAAAACCTCTGTTGCAAGCATACTTCAGAATCACAAAAAAATTTACTTCATCTTTGCTTTACTAACTGCTGAATGCAAACAGTTCATTTACAGGCATTTCCATTTTATAGTATCTTGCAAATAAATACATCCTAAGATTTTCACATAGTCCACTTTAAAAACTCCTCTCACTTTGCAGACAGAGAACGAAAAGTAAACACTAAACCCATGTTAAAAGAATAGGCAGCTTGTCAGAAGATATAGCTTGACATTTGACCCCTGTCGTTGAAGCACTGTATATGTGGCCAACATAAACAGAAATTAAAAGCATCTGTATTTATTGCTCGGACTTTCATGACCCAATAAAAATCAGGTCACAACCCACCAGTGGCTTGCGACCCACTCTTTGGGAAACACTTTTTTAAATGCATGAGTAACACTTAGGAAGTGAATCACTTTCCGTCTCCTAAAACAAAAGGTTTATATTTTCTGGAAACTTCCAAAAGAATGCAGAATGAGTGAAGGGTATTGTGCATGCCGTCAGGCAGATTGAGCCACAAAGACGACTTAGCAGGTAGGCCTTCCTGCGCCCTCTAGCATTGAGGTTTAAGGTCATGTCCAGCAATTTCAATAGGGGAGAAAGACAAGTCAGCAAGAAAGCAAGAAGCAATCTGTAGCGTTCTTGGGAGTACATGACCCGTGGCAGGACATGAGGAAAGGGCAGGATGCAGCTTCCATGACAGTCCCTCATGCCACACTGAAGCAAAAGGTGGATGTGGCAACAAGGAAATAAACTTTACTAGAAAGTTAATTGGTTGGGGGCGTAGCTTGGAGCCCGCAAAAGATGGCAGCGCCTAGGTAAAACTCCTTGGAGCGGCGCAGACAGACCGTATTGGACTGGCGCCTCAACATGACAGGTGAGACGTCCGGGGCTGCGGATGTCGTCCTGATCACGGAGATGTCCTTTGCGACTGTTTTTTTGGCTTTCGCAGCCGAATTTTGGTGACTGGAGTTCCGACCTCGGTGCGGCGCTGGGTGCGTTCGCCATTTTGTTCACGGAGGAGTCCCGGAGCCGCTTCTGCCTCACAGAACTTGTCAGTATAACAACACGTGCTCTCGGATAACTCGTCCTGAAGCACGCTTCATCAGTTTTGCGCTGGCATAAAAGGATACAAGCATGTTTACTTGCCGGGACTGTCAATTTTCTTGTCAATTTTGTTCTCAGGTGGATATTCCTTTTTAGAATGTCGCAATTACCGGCCACCATTTTAGTCTTACAAATGGTTGCTCTTCACATGTTCCTATATGTTCTTACATTTTGTTATCCTGATAAAGTTACGGCATTCTACTAACATAACTCTTACATGACTGTGACATTATCTGCTAGTGGGAAACATTGCAGCTTCCTAGCATTTGGAATTCTCTCAGCTTTAGTGTGATTTTCCTCCTTATCAGCACTATTGTGTACATTTGAATATTACTTCTTCTTTCCTCATTACTTTCTATGGGAAGATTGAAAAAGCTAGGCCCGCCTGCTTCACGCTCTACACAGTCCTTTATCAAAAACTCTAAGATCTTAACAGAGTTTTCTAAAATGGAGGACTCCCTATTATCTTTGTCTAAGGGACCTACATCTTCAAATCCTATTCCTCTTGCAGCAGGGAAAGGCACCACTAAACGTTTGAAAAAGGATCCACCTTCCCTACCAAAATCCTCTTCCCCTGTCTCCCTAGATTTGTTGCTGGAGGAGATCCGCGCTCTTTGACCTTTTATGGATACCAAACTGCAGTTCCTCACAGAAAATTGGTCCCAAATGAATGATAGGCTTACAGCGGTCGAGCAGAATGTATCTTCGCTTAGTTTCACAGATGCTAAAGTCACTGTACTTCAACGACAGGTCGAGGACCTTGAAAATCGAAATAGGAGAAACAACCTACGTATTTATGGATTGCCAGAAGGAACGGAGGGCTCGAATCCCCTTCTTTTCTTTAAGACGTTTCTCCCTAAGATACTTCATCTACCGGAAGATACAGTACTTAATATTCAACGCGCCCACAGGCTAGGTCGTCAACTGACTGGTGTATCAAACTCACAAATGCCGAGAGGAGTCATCTTGTACTTCCTCGAATACACAGACTTGATAAAGGTCCTTGCAGCTGTCAAGGCCATTCAACGTGTCCTATGGTCTGGCACAACCCTATTCTTCTCGCAAGATTACGCCAAAGCTCCAGCGAACAGATGCAAGGAGTTCCTCAGCATGAGACCTGAGTTATGTTCTCTGGGGACACGTTATGGACTTTTTCATCCATGTCTCTTTAAGGTCACCTATAAGAATAAAACTACGACCTACGAAGATCCAGCCAAGCTGCAAAGATTCATCAACTCCTGTAAAACGGAATCTATGGACTTCTCCGGAGCCTCGACGTCGGTGCGGTCTTTCTTTGCCCTCCGTTCCGTTGAGTTTGGGCGTGCCATCTATTCCATGTGGTTTCATCCTCCCCGTCCTTGTTTGGTGTTTCTAGGTATGTTTCATCTTTCGTACCCTTGTATTTTTCCCTTACTTGTTTTGTTTTCCTTCTTTCCTTTATCTTTACCCTATCCTTCTTTCATTTATGTATACAATTTAATTTTTTCCCATTTACTTCAACCGTCACATCTGCATTTATACCTCTATTTATCTTTTTTTTTTCTTGTACTGTTCGATTCATTCCGAATATAGTTGGATTGTTCTTTGGTATGTTTTTTGTTGCCTGATGATCTGCCTTGATTGGTGTCTTCTATTTATTTCTGTATTCGTCTCATGCCTTTGAAACTTGTCTCTTGGAACGTCAGAGGTTTGAATTCGCCTAGTAAAAGGCAAAGAGTTTTAACACACCTGGCTAAATTGGAAGTAGACATAGGCTGTATACAAGAATCTCATTTAACGGCAGAGCAATCTTTGGAATTAATGAGCAGATGGGTAGGTGAGGTCTTTTATTCACCCGGGGATGGTAAACGCAATGGGGTTTTAACTCTTTGTCGTAAATCGCTTTCTGTTAAATTACTCTCCCAGTGTTCTGGTGAAGATGGACGATGGTTATTTACCAAATTGTTGATTGGGAATGCTCCGGTCTCTTTACTTAATATATATGCTCCCACCGCTGGGGACTCCTCTTTTTGGACATCCTTGGCTCAACAAATCACACATTGTATTGACGATAACTTTATCCTTACAGGTGATTGTAATCAAGTTTTTGACCCTTTTTTAGACCACAATTCAATGGTTTCCTTTGTCCCCCATAAAGCCCATAAACTTTTCGTCCAAACTATTAAACAGTACAAGCTTATTGATGCTTGGAGACTCTGCAATCCCACCACAAGAGAGTACACTTACTATTCTCCGGCCCATCACACCCAATCACGAATAGATTATTTTTTTATATCACATAATGTTTCTCAGTCATTAATAGCAGCGGACATTGGCTCTATTCTAATATCAGATCACGCCCCTACCACCATCCAGCTTGATATTCTACAAAAACCCAACATACTCCGAAGATGGCGTTTTAATAATGCTCTCCTCTTAGATCCAACATTTACCTCCTCTTTTGTCTCCTTTTCAAATGAATATTTTTTCTTTAATCAAACTGAAACCCTACCTTTTCCTGTTGTATGGGATGCTTTTAAAGCAGAAGCTAGGGATTTTATTATTGGTTATGTTTCCAAGAAACGTAAAAAGTTGTGTGAGCTAACCAAAACCCTCTTAGCCGGGATAAAGAGATTGGAGCATTCTTACTACTCTTCTAAGTCAAAGGATTGTTTATCAGAACTTATAAATATCAAGTTTCAATTTAATAAGGAATCGACAAATAATACCTCAACATATTTATTAAAGTCCAGTGCGAAATTCTATGGTGGTCAGAATAAAGCCGGGAGAGTACTAGCTATGTTTAACTACTTGAAAGTTAAACATAAGAAATTTAATATAGAGTCCATTATGGACGAGCAACAAACATTGAAATTTAAAGATACTGAAATTCTAAATGAATTCCTCCAATTTTATAAGACACTATACACATCAGAAATTCCTCCTTCAGAACATCATATCTCTCAGTTCTTATCTGGTAGCCAACAGTCCTCTGATGTTCGGCCAGATTTTACAATCTTGGAGTCTGATCTCTCACAAAAGGAACTCCTTATCACATTACAGACGCTTAAAAAACAAAGCCCCAGGACCGGACGTCTTCACCGTCGAGTTTTTTTCACACTTCGCACATTTGCTACTCCCCAAATTGCATAATCTCCTAGATTTTTTCCTCCACTCGGGTGAATCTCTAGTTCCTTTTCAGACGCCCTAATTTGCCTTATTCCAAGGAAGGAAAGGATTTAAGGTATTGTAAAAATTACCGGCCCATTTCTTTAGTTAACATGGACTACAACATTTTTTCAAAGGCTTTGGCCATACATTTGGAATCCTATTTACCTTAATTCTTAGAGATGGAACAATCTGGATTTGTTAAAGGTCATCTCATTACAGATAATACTCGTTTATTTTTTGACATTTTGTCTAAATCCTCCCATTTCTCCCAATCCTTGGCAGCAGTAGCCTTAGACGCAGAAAAAGCATTCAATAGAGTGGAGTGGCCCTACCTTTTTCATACACTTAAGTGGTTCGGATTTGGACCTAAAATTATATCTTTAATATCAAATTTCATATTCTAATCCAAGAGCAGCAGTGTGTGCAAACGGTAGTGCATCTTCCTATTTTAATTTAGACAGAGGTGTTCGTCAGGGTTGTCCTTTGTCCCCTTTTCTCTTTAATTTAGCCTTAGAGCCTTTTTTGTCAAGAATCCGTCAAAATATGGAATCCATGGATTTGACTTTTAAAACACTCAAATCAAATTGGCAGCATACGCCGATGATGTATTATTATTTATCTCACAACCCCAGTCCTCTATTCCCGCATTCCTACAAGAAGTCGATTCCTTTGCTTCTGTCTCCGGATACAAATTGAATAAGGACAAATGCGAAATATTACCTTTAACAAAACATACTTTTAAAGACGACTTTGCTATCTCAAATTTCACATGGAGCCCTCAACGTATCAAGTATTAAGGTTTACATTTTACTCCTTCTATCCCAGATACAATTTCACGCTGTATGGAGAATTGTATACAAAGAATTTCCTCATTGACTACCAAATGTCACCCTTTATACATATCTTGGTGGGGTCGTTTAGATACCATAAAGATGATGTTGCCCCTTATAATTCTTTATACAATCTCCAACATCCCAGTATCCATTTCCTTAAAAACTTTTAAGAAAATAAATTCTGTACTATCCTCTTTCCTATGGAGTAATAGAAAATCACATATGTCATTATCAAAATTATCAAAATTGATTCGTCCAAAATCAGAAGGTGGTGTTAATTTCCCAGATTTCCCTATATACCAAAAGACTTTTTTACTCTGTCAAGCATCGAGATGGCTCTCTGAGTCTTTAGTGGATTGTCCTCTTTGGGCTGAACTTGAACGTTCTTTTCTCTCCCCTTCTCATTTCAAGAATATTTATCCTTCTCCCGTAAGCCACATTCCTTATCTACCCCCGTAATTAAACACACATGCAAAATTTTGGAACCCAATTCATCGCTAGTTCCTATGGACTTGAACTCTTTCTCCAGATCCACAATATGGCACAATAACATGGTATTGATACGTGGTAAGTCTTTGCATTGGAAATCCTGGAGGCAGAAGGCTTAATTTGGATACATCAACTGTATGTACAGGATGAGATTATGTCTTTCTTACAAGCTAGTAGACTTTTTGACCTACCTACGTCTTTTCAGTCCAAGTACCTCCTTCTGAAACAAGCTATTCTAACTGCACATGCCCAATATACGCTTCCCAATCCTCTCAACGATCCCGCATCCTCTCCTGTTAACAAGTTACACACTCTTCTCCGCACCAACCCCAAAGCTTCTGTTATTTATAACTATTTACACACTTCATGCAATATACGAGAAAAAACTAAAGTGGAGCTTTCTTGGGAACAAGATTTAGAGGTTTGCTGGTCAATGGCTTTATGGAACGAAATATGGACTAAAATCAGGAAATCTTCCAGAGCAGCGAACATCACACAAACACTTTTCTTTATATACAATAGACTTCTGTTATGTTCGGTCACTTTGAATGCAAGACACACTGAGCTCTCGGATACCTGTTGGACTTGTTCCTCCCCGCATGCAGATTTACGCCATTTACTTTTTACATGTCCGCCTGTTCATAATTTCTGGAAGAATGTATTGTCTCAGATTAACTTAATTTTTGGTTCTAGATGCCCTTTCTCTATCTCTCATGTGTTTTTGGGAAGTTTATCTCCTGTCTGGGCAGATTGTAATTCTAACACAAAGATAATAGACTTATTGTTAGCAGTTGCCTTTCAACAAATAACCAAAAACTGGAAAGATTTCACCAAAATATCTTATCAAGCATGGTGGTACGCCATCTGTTATAATCATAGATAAGATACAACATTTGTATACCCTATTCACATGGCAACGAAACGCTTGAATTTATGGTTACCGATCACATTGTACATTGATGCTAGTGCTAAACGCTCCTTTTCCTTGAGCCCTATCCAACAAGAAGTTTCTCAACCTCCATGACCTTCCTCAAGTTGATATTATTTTAAACTCTCTATTGTGTTCTCTGTATGAACTGTAACTTTCTTTTGTTTACACTGATCAATTTGCATATCCTTGTCATTTTCTTCTTTAAGCTATGCTAACCTGACCTATACATCCAACTAATTTGTTCCTCAGTTTTATTTTGATTCATGTGACTATCTATTGTTCTATTGTATTTTGTATTGATACTTTAAATTTCCTCAATAAACCTATTTTTTTAACTTAAAGAAAGGTAAATGGTTTAAAAACCCCACAATTCGTGCAACAGGATTTTTCTAAACATGCTAACATGAACATATTTGAGGCAATTTTCTTCCGTACCAGCTTAAGAGGTACCTGGATTGCCTGAGTCCTGGATGAGCTGGAGAAAGCTTTCAGGGCTGGTATACAAGTCTGTTGATGCTGATTAACATTGAGACCTTCTCCCTGCCATTCTCTCCATGGACCTGCCTTGCGGTGCTCACGAGTGCCTGGAAGAAGCCGTCAATTCAGCTGCAAAAATTTGAGTAGGAAAACAGCATGCATAGTACTGTAGAAGACTGGCTCACATTACAAAAATATAAATTGGTGGAGGCTTTGACTCCAAGTAATTCAGGCCAAAAGTCACAACGATAGATGGAAGCAATTATGTGACCAAAGTTGCGTAAAAAAAAAAAAATCATGCAGTTTAGATTTCAATATGTGCCCCTGAGAGCAGTTACAAAGATTTGGAATTAAATCAAAATCATCTATAGCGTGGACATTTTGTGGGATAGGGAACAAAGATATGAGCCATTTAATCTGTGGTTGACATTGATAGGGTTGCGCAAGATTCATTTTAGACAATATGTTATGAAATAGGTTGTTGTAGCACTCCTAGCTCATCTAATTCTCAGCTTTCCAATGTGTTTGCTTTATATGTCGCTACCGCAGATTATCTTTTGCTCTGACACGCATTTACTTCTAGTGTTTCAGTCACTGACTATGCATACTGTTTGTGAACTTCTTCAGGGCTACTTCTTGGTTAGGTTGCCTGATCTGTGAGCGTCTTTGGATTGTGAGATTGATCTGTTCAACTCCTAATTTGGATTCACTCTCTCTGCCTGAGAACTCCAGAGGTACAGGGCTTTGTCTTATGCTCCCTGCTGGCATAGAAAGATTATAGCCTGCCTGCTGCCACCCAGCCCCTTCTCAAGCAACTGGTCACAGACCTGCCTTAAGCTATTTATAGTTCTCCAGTTCATCATTCCCTACCACACCTATAATCAAGTTTCCCTTATAAACTAGTAGTGGCATAGTTTTGAATTGAGGAAATCTATCATGGTCTGTGGCATTTCCATAACTATTCTATCAATTTCTAATTATTGTTTTTGACCTCTTGGATAATGAGATGTAGACTCATATTTACTAACGCTCTGCATCTGGTATTTGTCACAAAAATTATGCAAACCTGGGTGCCGGAGTTTGCCTGACACCAAGATGGCCGCAGCCTGAGCGAGCTCCGGCGACCACCAGTACTATCCTGCAATAATTAGCGGCATCCAGGCTAATAAGGAGGCGTTGAGCAGTGCCACAGGAGTGTGAGAGTGGAGAGCGTAAACCCTGCAAGTTTGGTGGTCTGGCGTGGCCCCTACGCCTAGTGCCATCGTGTGGCAAAATAGCGGCCTACCTGTGGGCCTCGAAAGCGGACTACGCAGCGGAGACGTGGCAGCGGCGTCGCATCGCCCGGATCCCGACGCGCTGCCCGAGGTGTGTGAAGTGGGCTTGCCTGCCTGACCCCGGCAGGTGTCGCCGTGGGGTGGGGTGGCGAGGTGTTGTCGGAGCGGCTCGAGGAGCTTCCGGGACACGCTGCGGAGGGACGCTGGTGGGCCTACTGTGGTGCGCTGCGGACGGTTGGCCTGCGCGACGGAAGACACTGGCCCTGTACCCAACCTGGGAGTGGTGGCAGACCTCGTCTCCCTCTGACCCGAGGTGGGAGTACCCCCCTCCTCCCGATCTCCGGCAGCCCTGCTGGGCGTGTGGGGACGGGGGCAGCTTTGCCTTGCGGCTGTTCCGGTCCTCCCGGCCCGGCCCTGTAGGGCTTGTGCGTGGATCGCAGCATCTCGGCGGGGGGGGGCGGGGCGGGGCTGATCTCTGGCAGCGCCCCTAACTGAGACTGTATGCGACTCCTGGTGTGAACGTGTGCTGACCCAATCGGAGAGATAGTTGGCCCCCACATGTATGACAGCATAACCCTCTGGCAGGGTGTGGACAGTGTGCTCGTCTGGTCGCTGTGAGTCGGCGCCGTGCACTGCCAGCGTTGAACAGATTGCACGTGGGACTACAACAGGGGGTCCAGTGCCCGGCAGCGTGGAGGCAATGGGGAAGGGCGACAAGACACAATCTAAGATACAATTTGACCAGCGCAAGTCGGTCAGAAATAGAGATGAAGACCCAGGCCTATTACCCTCCGAGCACAGTGGTGAGTCAGCTGCTTCTGGGGAAGACATTCGCCAAATCCTTGCAGCAATGCAACAGAGCCTGGCATCTATAGATGGCAAGATTGACTCCCTGGTTTACCGGTTAGACCGTATGTCCGAGCGCTTGGACAAACATGCCGAAAAGACTAGACATGGCGGAGCGCAGAATATCAGAGGCAGAGGAGGCACAGGTTGAGATGGGGCAGCGCAGAAACAAATGGCGAAATTATTGACAACGATGCGCGACGAGGCCGAAGACCTGGAAGTGCGCTCTCGGCGCAACAACGTGCGTATTTTGGGCCTACCTGAAACCACAGTCACTGGGAGCATGGAACTATTCATTGAACAACTACTGGTGTCCCTGCTGGACCGTGAAACATTCTCCGAGGTGTTTGTTGTTGAACGCTCGCATCGATCACTTGGCCCCAGACCACCGCCTGGGGCTTCACCTCACCCCCTGATTGCGTGAATACTAAACTACAGGGACCGGGATGCCGGATTGCGGTGCGCCAGAGAATTAAAAGTGCTTAAGTATGAGGGATCGGAGTTGGCCCTTTTTCCGGACTTCACCCCGCAGGTGCAGGAGGCACGCAAGCAATTCGGGCCCATGAAACGCAAATTAAGAGAGCTCTACCCTGCCAGGCTCAGGGTGAACTTTGTCGGCAAGTCCAAAATAGATCCTAAACAGCTACAGCAGGACCTCAAAAAGTACAGTAAAGAGAAGCTACAGAAACCTGTGAGGTCGCTGGCAGCAGAGAGCGGCGATGTGCTAGAGCCCACGGAACAGGAGAATCAACTGGAACCAGGCACCTCGGCTTCATAAGCGGAAGACAGGTCATACATTTGTAATATAGCCACGACTGACAATTATCGGAACTGGGATCTGCTCGCACTACGGCCTCAATACTGCAGACTTACCGCAAGGACTAATAAAATGTATGGACACTGCATTCATATTTAGTTCCAGTATTTATAGGCCTGGACAGAAACTCATCGCATGGGCAGTCATAGGCCATCAGACAACACCTCAGGTCTGGTAACCACCGCCCGAGTGTATTACACCTCTGGCAGTATTTTTGGGGTAATTCTTTTCTGGAGGGTGGGGTCTGTTTATAGAGGGTGGGGGGACAGTTATGATGTTGTAAGTGTGCCATGTCGTACTGTTTGGATATGGTGTGGGGGGGGGAGTTATTTTAGTCCAGCAACTAGCAGACAGCAACTGTTGCATCTACGGGATCTGTGCACGACATGTTACATGGTTACATACACTCCATAACATACATCGGTATACACATGTAGAATATATACATGATGCAGGCCGCTAATGCCCGCATTATATTTATGCCCTGGAACATAAGGGGCCTCAACGACCAAAGAAAAATTCGCAAAGTGGTGGCCTATTTGCATAGTCACAACACGGATGTAGCTATACTTCAAGAAACCCACCTTACCCCAAGATCCGGGCTGTTGATCCCTAGAAGAATGAAAGGTGTGTGCATTTCGTCCGGGTTCTCATCCCATGCTAGAGGAGTACTTATTTGGGTATGCAAAAACTCAGGCCTACAGATACAAGAAGTAGAGGTGGACACAGGGGGCAGGTACGTGATGGCTAGATGCCGTAAAGATAGTTTTAACGTGCTATTGGTGGGTGTCTATGGGCCAAATCATGACGACCCACAATTTTACCATGCACTACAAGACAAGATAATGAGGCACTCCCATATGCCAATACTTTAATTGTATACAGAACCCAGACTTAGATAGGTCAAAAGGTGCCCCCAGACGACCGTCTCGCACTGCCAGCGCCATAGCCAGTATTGTTGGACCCGGAGGGTCTCTCTGACGTTTGGCGTCACCGCTCTCCCCTGGGTAGAGAATATACGCACTATTCCTCAGTACACGACACACACTAGAATGGATTACTGGTTTGCATCTCGTGTGCTGCTCCCCTTTATAGAGGATTGTACACATTTGGCGCGCACACTATCAGATCACTCGCTGGTCACGTTAAGTATCTCACTTACCAACATGCACCGTGGTGAGTGCACATGGCGATTCCCACAATACTCTTTACTGGACACTGTTTTCTGGGCTGAACTGGGTAACGCAATTGACGAATTCTTCGCCACACATTTGGGTAGCCTACCCACTATGTGTTCCATTTGGGAGACTTTTAAACTCCACATAAGGGGAATAACTCGAATGTCAAAGCCGCTGCTCTATTTATAGATATCGAGAAAGCATTTGACTCGGTACAGTGGAGGTTTCTATACGCAGTCTTAAGGAGGGTGGGTTTGGGGGACATTTTCTTAAAACTAGTGGAGGTCTTGTACACCCAGCCGGTGGTACACGTGCGTGTTAATAGCACTTTGTCGTGGCTGGTAGCTATTGCCAGAGGTACAAGACAGGGTTGCCCCCTTTCCCCCCTTCTATATGCTCTGGTGGCGGAACCCCTGGCTTGCGCGATGCGCGTATACCACGCATATAGAGGCATACGTTCCCTGCACTATAACCTGACTATCGCAGCTTACGCAGATGATACATTACTCTATATACATAACCCGGAGATCAATCTCAAACTGATGCTCCAGGAGGTGGAGAGATTTGGACAACACTCAGGTCTATTTATCAATTGGCACAAGTCGACAATTTTCCCTCTCACAGCAGCTACTGCCCCCATCCATACTGAGTACCCTATAGAGTGGACCACAGACCCAGTAAGATATCTGGGCATAAAGAAACATACTGACCCCGAGGTAATAATGTCCGAAAATTATGGGTGTGCGGTACAAAAACTAACAGAGGCCATTGATAACTGGATTAAACTCCCACTGTCTCTTGTAGGACGCATTGCATTAATGAAAATGGTGGTGCTCCCACGTTTCCTTTTTTTCTTTGCAAACATCCCCATTAGCTTGCCTAGGTCTTTTTTCCACAACCTATGCTCACTACTAATGCGGCTCGCCTGTGCCGGTAAGCAGCCTCCTGTTAAATGGGACATCTTAACTAAACCGTATTCAGAAGGGGGGTTGAATGCTCCAGATTTGGAGAGATACTACAGGTCTGCACAAATACTGCATGCGCACTACTGGATACATGGCCCACATAACCTGCCACAGCTATATATTGAACGTAACATGGTCTCCCCTACCCCCCTACTGATATTATTGATTGGTGGCTCACTGGGAAAACCCTGCATAATAGACCCGGTAGGGTGATCAGGGTCTCAACTACAGAGAATTGCAGTTACCCAACAACTTAAGGCAGTATACTCTCCCAAACTCCCTATAAAGTGGTGTGATTGGTTCCCGCTCTGTAACGACCGGGCAACATTGCAAACTCTACATAAACTACAGATAGCGCGGATGGGGTACCTATTTCTGGATGGTGTAGTGAAAACGTGGGAAGAAGCGACCTCCCAGGCCCCCGAGGGTGACTACGCTAGATGCTTACCAGTATTACAGAGTGCGGCAGGCACTGCGCACGACATTGGGAGCGGACATGACTGAGCCGCAAGAAATGAAATCGCTGACATTTCTGTTACAATCCAAATCCCCACAACATGGAATCACAATACTTTACGCCCTCATAAAAGAGCAGACAACTCCGATAAAGAGTACATTTCAGCAGGAATGGGAAGACGAACTAGGCATAGAAATTACCGAGGCACAGTGGACCCGCTGTTTTAATAACACTAAGTCCATTTCGCAGAATGGGTGGCATAGATTAATTCACTTTAAATATCTCCACAGAGTATACTATACTCCGACACGTCTATATAAATATGGGCGGAGGGCAGACGATAAGTGCATAAGATGTAAAGCTGCAGGTGCCAGTTTCATACACTTGGCGTGGGACTGCCCCAGGGTCTGTGCCTTTTGGGGCGAGGTGTTCATTACATTAAAAGAAATGTTGGAGCTGGCATTGCCAGAGACACCGTTAGTTGCACTCCTAGGGTATGATAAGAATATACAAAAACCTGTACGCAGACTGGCGGCCATCGGCCTATTACTAGCGCAGAGAAGGATTGCGATGAGATGGATGCGTGGGCCCTTACCCAAACTGACAGACTGGCACACAGACCTGGCTTATTGTTCTACGCAGTCAGATAATTATAATGCATTAATGCCTGTTAAGTGTCAACCTAAAGATATATGGGGGCCATATCAAGCATACTTGTTGAAAAAAGCTGCAGAGGTCACTACACAAGCAGAACAAAACAGAGTGGATGTCGGTTGAACAACGCCTACACTGGCGAACTAGTCTAATGATGCATGTGGGGTGTAGTGGGATGTGTAAGGGTTGGTGTGGGCGCAGTCATTAAACTGTAACTATATAAGTTTGGACTATAGGTTGCCATTACAGCGAATCGTTGAGATGCTCCGTAGGACTTGGACATGCTGTGTGTACATTGGTTATTGTATGGTATACAAGCCGCTTACACTGCCATAGCGTTACCTTTTAACTTATTGTGTGTACAGAGGACATTGTAGTGTATACATGCTGCTTGCACTGCTGTAACTTTTTCAAAAAACTTAAATAAAGTTTTTAAAAAAAAAAGAAATTATGCGAACCCAGCAGAAAGAGTTTGCTTGGATTTAATATCCGACACAAACCAGGAATTTTTCCAGTTCCCCAAAGTAACGCAAAGTTGCATCATACACTACTTTGTGTCAAGTGTGCATTACATCGGTGGTAAAATGGCTTTCCCATGCAACCATTTATAGATTTTAATGCAAATTCCTATCTACTAACATTCCTAGATAGGGATTTGCACCAAACCCTTACGACTCCTCAAGGCAGGCATAACGAGGAGAAATGTTTTCATTGCTCCTTATTTTTCCTATTTTGCATGTGTGCTGCATTGTACGCATGCACCGGAGAGATAAAAGTGCACCATATCTTAGTATATATGGTAAAAAAAATTCTCTCTCCCTTTGACGCAAGGCAGCACAGCATATTTGGTTGCAGAGCTCCTTGCATCAAATACTAGTAAATCTGGGCCATAGTTTGAGTTTTCTACCATGAAAGTTGTTTCCCATCTGATAATTGGCACCAAGACTGAAGTTACATGTTTTGGGTTTGAATACTTTGGGCCTGATTCACAGAACTAACTTACGTCAAAAACGTAAAGTTAGTACTTTTCGGTATTCACAGAATACACTTACCACTACTAACTTTATGTCCGCTCTCGGGCCGAGATTCCGGCCCTGTGGCGAGCTTCCGCCTCTGGGCCGGAATCTCCGCCTCGGGCGGAATACCCTCATTTAGGCCGTTTGAGCATTGAAACGGCCTAAATGAGGGTATTCCGGCCCGGAGGCGGATATTCTGGCCCAGAGGCGGAAATTCCGCCACAGGGCCGGAATCTCCGGCCCGAGAGCGGACATAAAGTTAGTGGTGGTAAGTGTATTCTGTGAATACCGAAAAGTACTAACTTTACGTTTTTGACGTAAATTAGTTCTATGAATCAGGCCCTTTGTAAGCAGAGTCTGAGTCCCTAATTGTCACGAGCCAGGGCACTTAATTTCAGGCTTTCTTAATCCTGGAAGACTGCCTTCTGAAATCTTTCCAAATCTGGGAACTGGGGAACTCTTTGAGCCATAGTGTGAAGTGCAATCTACTTGTGAAAGCTACAGAGCGCTTGGAAGCTCACCCGATTTACAACGTAGGACTACGTCTCTTGACAGCTAGTAGCCAATCCTCCAATTCTGCTCCCTTTCACACCAAGACAGGGGACTGAGAAGCATTGTGAGCCCAGAGTAGAGGTACCCTGTCAGATATGCAGCCTGAGTCCCCAAGAGCCTGAAGGAAGTGTTGCATGGACTAGTCAGGGCTGTCTGCTACTGCCATTAATTAATGACCAATGTACCGCAAACCTCTCCACCCTTGTTGTCACTAAAGGGAACAGCACTAAGGGGGAACATGAAGTATAAGTTTCATCAATACAAAAAGTCAGAGGGCTTTTTTTCAGCAATTACAGTCTCTGCATGACCTATTCACTTTAACCGATCTGATAAACGTTCTTGAGACACAATACACATCCTGCCTGCAGCCCAGAATCTGCCCCCAAATGTACAACTGGCTGACTTTGCATCAGCCTTTTCAGTCATTCATTCAAGAAACTTTATTTGGTATGTATAAAGCAACCATAAAAGTATTCATAGATAAAATAAAATGATTGCATTACACGTAAATAGTATCAAATTGTAAAAGACAATGCAAGTGACGCTTGCTATACAACATGGAGCCAAAGTTAATCATATCTAAAGACATGTAAAAATACTTTAAAAAGGGGTACAGTCTCCATTTAAAATCATGGTGGGGTCTCAGCGCCGGGACACTCTGCGTGAGTAGCCGTGCGCTCTACAAATACCTATTTTCATTTCATTTCATTTCATCTCTATGTCGGTACAACAATTTGTAGTCTATGGGAGATGCTATACTCTATGAGGCCTTTTGGTGGCTCCCGACAGTCAGGGCCACTGGAATAATGCGGCAAGGGAGCACCAAGTTATGTGGCAGGTTGACTAAATTGTGCGGTAAGAAAAAGCAAATTATGCAGCATAATGGCACACATTTGATTATAGTATTACTTCGATATTTTTTTCACTTTTAGGTCTCGGTTCTAGACGTCGCGCATGCACTGTCTTGAAAAGAGAAGTGTTGCATGTACTTTGTGTGCTTCAGCCCGGCCATTGGCTTGCCATTTCCTGGCTCCCTCATCACGCCATTATTCGTTCTCTCTATCTGCCCATGGCATGCATGCGTCATGCCTCTTCCTGTTTTTAGCCCTCCCTGAGAGCAGGGACCAATTACTACTATTCATAGATAGAGGCCATTTTAGGAAATGGTTTTGGGACTCCTTTTTTTATTTGCCTTCGAGCACTCCATACATTGCTCGTGTTTTCAGTTCACTCACTCCATCCTCAGTCTCTTGTTTTTTATTTAATGCAGTTTTTATAGCGCAAACACCACCCAAATGTATTATTACAGTGCTTTATGTGAGCACCAGTTACTTTCCACAAGGACACGTTAATTTTTGTAGGAACAGGGAGATTATGTGATTTGCCAAAAATCACAGGATGTCGTGCCGATACCAAAACTAAAATAATTGCACTGATGCTCATAAAACCATGCCAGAAGCGGAGTTGTGGCTCCTGCCTGATGTTAAACCAATCCTAGCGATCGGGAAGCAGTGGCACGCACTCCAGTTAAAGGCAGTGTTTGTCTTTTCACTGCAGCAGATCATACCACTTGCAGCGTGTAATGGGGAAGGGCAGAGTTTCTGATAGAGCCCTTTTGTTGTCTGTGCAGACAGCATCCGCTAAAGTAGCAAGTGTTAATACCAGATTCATATGACTATTGTTTACATAATGATCAACTTCTTGGATTCCAAAATGCCGACCAGCTTACTGTGGGGACAGCAGCACATGGTTGGACATTAAGAGTAAGATTAGAGTGCATTAATTGAGCGCCAGTTACTTTACACAAGGACATGTTCATTTTTGTCGGGACAGGGAGATTAAGTGATTAGCCCACGATCACAGGATGTTGTGCCAACACAAAAACTCGAAAAATTGCACTGATGCAGAAAAAAACCATACCCGAAACCGATTTTTGCCCCCCGCCTGGTGTTAAACCAATTGTCTTCTTACTGCGGCGGATCATACCACTTGCAGCGTGTAATGGAGTAGGGCAGGGTTTCTGATAGAGCCCTTTTGCTGTCTGTGCAGATAGTGCCAGCTAAAGTAGCAAGTGTCAATACTAGATTCATAGGACTATTGTTCACATAATTATCAACTTCTTGGATTCCGAAATACCGACAAGCTTACTGTGGGGACAGCAGCACAAGGTGTGAACATTAAGAGTAATGAGGTTCTCGGACTCATGCTTATATCAGATTAATGGATCACCCCTTCCGAGGTCAAACTAAGTGGCGGTTTAGAGAAAAGTTGTTGGCCAAATGGCCCCAAACTGTACACACTCGTGTGGGCAAGAGCAGAAACCTTTTTCGTAAGGGCAGCAGTGGCACACCTCTGCCTTTTTAAATGTTTTTCAACTACACATAATTACATCCTACTCAATACCACATAAATACACCCCACACAAATCCACTCTATGCCACATAGCAACAATCCACATAAATACACTTCACACCATGCCACATAATTCCCCTCAACATAATTTCACTCAGCGCAACACAGTTCCCCGCCACACAATTCAACTCTACACATTTCCATTCCACACCACATAATTCCACAACAAACCACAGAATTCCACTCCACAACACAATTCCACTACAAACCACATACATCCAATCCACACCACAGAATTCCACATCATGCCACAAAATGCAACACCACACCATATAATTCCACTCCACTACATGCCATTCCACAACACACAAAAACACTCCACACAATTCCAGTACACTAAATACCACATAATTGATATCCACATATTTCCTTTTTTTAATTTTATTAGCCATAAGTATAATACCATTAAACAGAAATAGCACAGAAATACAACACAAGTAGCCAAAATCAAGACACATGAGAACACAGAGAGTAAAACATACATTGCACTAACAAAAGTAAGAAGATGACATTAAATTAATTAATTGCACAAAATAACTTAAACTACAAATCGGAAACAATACCACTTCTTAGTCCCACTGAAGGCTCGACCACACCCTTTTAAATTTTACCCAAGAGCGTGGACCCCTGGCTTTAGCTAAGGCCAGTTCCATTTCATAAATTTCTCTCAATAATACCCAAAATTCAGTAATGTTTGAATCCATGCCCGAGAAATGCATAGACGTGCACATGCTATAATAATCGAAACTTAAAATTTCGTTAGATTGCCCCGATCTAATATTACCCCCAATACGATTTCCTTCTCTGTTATCTGATTATCATAACCTGACAGTATTGCAAGCTCATGGGTTACATCAGACCAGAACTTATTCAGCTTTGGACACGTAACAAACATATGGCGGAGATCAGCGGCATATTCTTGGCACTTTGGGCAGAGTGACTTTACGGAAAATTGGGTCGTAGCCCACTTAGAAATAAGCTCTGGGGTATAATACAGCATAAACATAATCCGGTGTTGCTGAAGTTTCAAATTCACTGAGGTAACTGCAGCATCTATAGTTTCCAAAGATTCATACACTTCCTCTTTTGCTATATCAATTTCAAAGATCCGGCTCAGCCTGACTGCAATCTGTAAACCGTCATCACTAGCAGCCGCTAAGAGTTTCTGATAAACTTTACCAATACTAGCTCGACCAGAAATCTGAAAAATTGCAGATAGTACCTCAGTTGGGCTAGGTAATTCTAATAAGCCCTCTCCACGAATAAGATAATCCCTGACTTGCAAATACTTTAAAAATGTATTCTGTAAAATCCCAAATTCTTCATAATTGATATCCACATATTTCCACTGCACACCATGCCACATAATTCCACTACCCATAACTCCACTCAACACCACACAATTCCACATCACACCACACAATTCCATAACAAACAATTCCAATCCAGCCTACATAATTCCACACCACATACATCCACTCCATAACGCATGGCAAAAAGACATTGTCATTGACAACGCCATTCGCTCTCCAATTTCCAAGACCTATTGGCTTTCCAGTGCTGGTTACCCATGGAAATACTGTCTGGGCAAATATTTCACCTCGTTAGTACCAGTTAAACAACCAAATAATCAATTGAAAAATGACCAGTTAACCTTTGAGAAGGGCCTTCCACTGCACACAAAAACTGTAGCAACCTTTTGAGTAACATTTGATCCGCATGGCATGTATCTATCCTGCACAAAGCAAATGTCCTTGTTACATACACACAAAATAATTAAAACGCAACAGACGGTCAGAAACTGTAGCAGAATGAAACACTCAAAATCCCCCACTCTGCACCGTTAGAAATACATTACAGAAGAGCACGCCAATCCAAGAAATACCATATATAGGCATGTGTGTACCATCATGGTTAATCTGTCCAGAAAGAAACTACAACAACCAATGTTCTATAAAGATACACCAAAATGTGCAAACATTTTGCTCTGAAACTAATAACACCCACATAAAGCTAGTAAAGCACAGCAACACTTGCACAAAGTAAACATTCAGTCAACTCCACATCCTAGCCGTGCATCAATATGCACACTTGTCCTAAAGCCCACCCCACACAAAAGTAGCAGTAACACACATTTCACAACTAGAGGAGCAGTGTTGTAATTTCTAATGTGCGTTGTACTTTAAGAAAAGCATTCTAATGCTTGTGTTCTGGTGTTGCCATGCTGTGTGCATTCTGGTCTAGTCAGTTGACTGCTGGCTGGACAGGGATCACCAGCGCTGTATCTTCTGTGCCCGGAATAAAGATTGCTTTATTCACACAATCTCGGATTGGAGTATCTTTAATTACGACAGATGGCGACGATTAACCAGCAGTGCACAGAATAATTGAAGGATTTCAAGCGTTGGTGGAGAAAAAAAAAAAAAGAACCCTGTGTGATTATTTCTACAACGGAAACAAAGACAGTAAGACTTGTGCCTAAACAGTTATATGCTTGCGGCGCAAGATATCTATGTACCGGTAAATTTGGGGAAGATATATATACCTTGTTAAAAGAGTGGAGCTACGTGCCTGTTTTGTGACAGTTAACCGTTGGAACCTGCGAGCTGTTACCTAGAGACCGAGTGTTGTCTCGTGGAGTGGTGGACATTCAGGGAACGAGCGCTGTCTCGTGGAGTAGTTGATGTTCGGCAAGAGAGCACTGTCTTGTGGAACGGCTGGCATTCGATGTCCATGAGAGGAGGTTGACGTCAGCGTTTTCGGAAGGTTGTGACAAGGAGCAGCTGTCATCGCATCCAAAGTGTTCCTGATCCGACGCATCAACGCGTTTGCCATCACGTTGTGCGTGACTACGTATACGACGGGATTACGCACACGGCGGCCATTTTAGGAGGAGAAGATAACGTCTACATTGCAATTATTACGTCCTTCAGATTGCAACCGACGGCCTGATTGTTCAAACTTTATTGTCATACACACGTTGGCTGATACAAACAGCGTACAGTGTCTACTAAGATGAAACGAAGGTAACTTATGTGATTACATTAACGACGAACAGTGTTTTTGTGACGGAGCGAAGGTAACTTGATTTATGACAACCTGAAGAGACTGTTTTTGGCAACCTAAGGAAATTGTTTTTTTTTGTTTTTAAATCTACATCTGTGATAGGCACACTGATTTAGATAGCCTATCTTCTGACATTTACCGGTGATGGGCACACCTTGTATATTGTGAGCACATCTTGTATATTGTGTGGCTTGGCTATTTATTTATTCAACGGTGATAGGCACACCAATCTTGCTAACTACAGTACATCTTCAAGTTTATTGTGTTGTTGTTTAATTTTGAATACAATGGAGGCAGCTATAACACCACCACCTGCATTTTTGCAACAATCTGGTGAACCTTGTATGGAGTGGGATGAATGGGTTGAGGTATTCGAAAATTACATAGAGGCTTTAGATGGAAGGGAGTTCAGTGTGGCCAGGAAAAAGGCATTACTTTTGAGTGCCTTAGGTAAGGAAGGGCAACATGTGTTCAAGTATCTTCCTGTGGCTACTGACTCCGATGGAAGAGCCATTGCAAATGTATTTTTAGAGGCTAAGACAAGGTTAAGGAAATATTTTGCAAAGGAAGTAAACATTGTGATGTGCAGGCATAAATTTTACACTCAACCGCAAAGAAGTGATGAGACCATTGATCAGTTTGTTGCGCGTTTGCGAGAGCTGTCCATAAGGTGTCAATTTGGTGAGATGAGGGATGAAATGATTAGAGATCAGTTGATTGTTCAATGTCGCAATAAGAAGATGCAGGAAAGGTTGTGGGCTGCAAAGAATCCCACCCTAAGTAATGCCATTGAAATAGCAAAGGTGGTGGAACAATCTGATGCGTGTATGAAGGAATTGGAAAAAAAGGAAAGCACGGCAAGTGTTTCCTGGTTACAACAAGATGATATTGCAGCGGTTAATAGTAACAAGAGTAACAATGCCTTTGGGAGGAAAAAGTACAATGGTAATGTTTTAAAAGGGTTTGATGACAAAGGGTCTAACAGCAACAAACCTACAGAAAGAATGTGTACTAGGTTAGGGAGTACCTATCATACTGCTGATTATAAAAATTGTTATGCCATTGGCAAAGAGTGTAGAAAATGTGGCCGCAAGGGTCACTTCTTCAAGATGTGCAAAACTAATAGCAAATTTAAAGTAGCAGTAGTACATGATGTTAGTGAGAATATAGCACATATGGGAGACAATGAGTGTGTAGATAGAATATTGTGTGTAGATGACGAAGATATGTCTGTCACACCGGGAAGAAGAACAAGACCTAAGGCAGTATTCACTATCCAGGGTAAGGAAGTAGAATTGATGGTGGATTCTGGTTCATTCTACACGATCATTCCCAGTGAAATGTTCGTGCGATTATGGCCAAAAATGGAATTACTTCCCAAGGATATCAATCCTCGTGGATATCAGGGTGAGAAAATAGAGATCATTGGCTATATGCCATCAGAGATTGGTTTTAATAATAGATCTGTGAAAGGCAAAGTATATGTTGCACGCAGTGGGCCACCAATATTAGGGTGGGCACACCAATATGACTTACATATTATCATTAATACTAGAGCTTCAAATCAGGTCATGGTGGTAGAAGAAGTCACTACTGAAGTTATTGTGGAGAGCATGAATGATTTATTTTCAGAGGATGTTGGTGAATTAAAAGGGTATGTACATAAGATCATGCTCAGACCTGATGCAGTTCCCATGCAACATAAAGTAAGGAAAGTCCCTATAATTGCAAGACAGGAAGTCAAACGCATGTTAGATGAGATGGTAAAACAAGGCATCATCGAGGAGATTGAGACGTCCAATTGGATTTCACCAGTTGCTATCACAGGCAAACCGGATGGCAGTTACAGATTCTGTGTGGACTTGCGCACATTAAACCAAAATATAGTGGTTGATAATTATCCCCTGCCAAATATTAATGAACTGGTGTTATCGTTGAAGGGTGGGAGTTTTTTTTCAAAATTAGACCTGCGCAGTGCCTACCACCAAATCAGACTGCATAAAGAGTCCAAACCCTTAACGGCATTCATTACCACAGAAGGAGTATTCCAATTCACAAGAATGCCGTTTGGGTTGGCATCGGCAGCTGGAGTATTCCAAAGGATGATGGGTTCAGTTTTAAAGGGTCTGAAGAATGTAGTTCATTTTCAAGACGATGTGTTAATTTTTGGAAACTCTAAGGAACAACATAACATGGTCTTGAAGGAGGTCCTAAACAAAATGGCTAACGCAGGACTGACCTTAAAAAAGGAAAAGTGTAAGTTTTGTGTAGAGGAGGTGGAATATTTGGGTTGTACCTTATCCGTTGATGGTATCAAACCAAAGAGAGATCTCTTAGAAGCCATAAGAAAAGCCCCTGCGCCTACGGATAAGGATCAACTCAGGTCTTTCCTCGGCCTCATAGAGTATTATTCCAAATTTGTTATAAACTTTGCGGAGAAAACTGAGCAGATTAAGAAATTACTTAGGAAAGGTTGCAAATATGTCTGGTCCGTGGAACAACAAAACGCTTTTGAGGGAATTAAAAATGAGATGTGTTAACTCCATTTGACACTAAATTAAGATCCATCCTTACTGCTGATGCAAGCGCAGTAGGAGTGGGAGCTGTACTTGCACAGGTTCACAACTCTGGTGTGAAGACGGTAGCCTTCGCCTCTAGATCCTTGACTGATTCCGAAAGGAATTACTCCGTTATAGAGAGGGAGGCTTTGGCTGCAGCTTGGGCTGCAGAGTACTTTCGCATGTATCTTTGGGGTTTTCAATTTGTTTTACGCACGGATCACAAGCCCTTAATTAAAATATTGTCTCCAGGAGGCGCGGGAAAGGGTCTGTAAGACTTGCAAGGTTGGCTGCTCGTTTACAAGAGTATGTTTATAAAATAGAGTACATTGCGGGTTGGAGAAACTGTCAGGCTGATGGATTATCCAGATTGCCTTTACCTTGGTAGGAAGTGGACAAAGTACAAGTTGAATCCTTTAAGTGTGAAGGTGCGGTGGCTTCTGTTGAAGAGTTGGTTGAGGTTTGTAATGGAGCAATTGATAAGCACTTGTGGAATGATTGTATGTCCAAGGATAGGGTTTTACAACTCGTGAAGGAGTTGATTGTCAAAGGTGCTAGGCGTGAGAGTACCCTTCCTGCTGCTGTGAGGCCATTTGGAAAAGTTTTGGATGATTTGTCAATATCTGGTGGTGATGTGATAATGAAGGATGATAAATTTGTGCCTCCACAAGAGTTGAGATTTACAATTTTCAAGTTAGCTCATGAAGGTCACTTGGGCCAATCTCTCACTAAGAAAAGGGTACGTGAACATTTTTGGTGGCCAACCATGGACCAACAGATTTCTGAGTGGGTGGAGAGGTGCATTGACTGTTGCGAAAGTGAAAAAAGATTGAAAGTTGGCAGCCAAGTGGAAATGGGTGCAATCCAGGATTGCCGTGGCATACCGTCTGTTTGGACTTTATTGGACCATTGGCACATGTGAATTCTGAATTGAGGTTTGGTATGGTCATGGTAGATGTTTTCTCAAAATGGTTAATTGTGAAATTTATGTGTGAAATTAGCACCAGGAATACCATTTGAGTGCTGGATGGAGTTTTCAAAGAAGAAGGGTATCCTGTCAAGTTAATCACAGACAATGGCACACAACTCACTTCTATAGAAATGGCCAAGTACTTGAAGTCTTGTGGTATCTTGCACACAAGAACTTCTTTGTACAACCCACAAGGGAACGGCATTGTGGAGAGGGCAAACCGTATGGTAAAAGGTGTCATACAAATGGCAATTGTGAACAAGAGGAATGTAAGAGATATGGTTGATGATCTTATTTGGGCTTACCGTACCACGGAAAATACTGTCACCAAGAAAATACCTTTTGGTGTGATGAGAGGACGGAGTGCCAGTACCAAATTGGTGCCAGCTTGGATGAAAGGTTTGTTAAGTCAGACAAATTTAGGACAGGAGGAAAAGAATCTAAATGAGGTATCAATGCAGAAAGGTATCATAAAAACAGATGACTGGGTAAAAGTCAAACTGGGTCGTGTGAGTGGTGGCCTCACAAAGTTTCGTGGTCCGTATAAGGTGAAGAGTGTACATGATGGATATATTACCTTATATAATGGTGAGAATTGGAATTTGAGAAGAGTTGCCCTTTACAAGAAAAATGTTAGTTCTGGAGAGAATTTCAGATCTAATGAGTCCAATAGCACCTACAATCCATATATGTTGATGAGCGATGATGATGTATTGGACAGATTATCGAGTAATTCTTCAGGTGAGTGTGGTGATGGTCTTGTAAGAGTTACTAACACCATGCTTCCTCCAAGGCTTAGGTGTCCACCTAGATACCTCCAAGATTATGTGTGTGGTGACATGAAGTGATAGTTATGCATTTCTCATGGTTATAACTATTCCATGTATTCACTTTTAGTATGGACTATTTCATTTATCGTTATTTCACACACAATGCCTGTATTCTTATTTTTTTATTTTTTTATTATCCTTATATGTTTTTTCTTTATTAGTAAAGGCGAGAAGATGTGTTGTAATTTCTAATGTGCGTTGTACTTTAAGAAAAGCATTCTAATGCTTGTGTTCTGGTGTTGCCATGCTGTGTGCATTCTGGTCTAGTCAGTTGACTGCTGGCTTGACAGGGATCACCAGCGCTGTATCTTCTGTGCCCGGAATAAAGATTGCTTTATTCACACAATCTCGGATTGGAGTATCTTTAATTACGACAAGCAGCCAAAGCTAATAGAACATTAATTTTGTACAAGACATACATTGTCACGCAATCAACAAGGACATGGGATATCTTCTTACTTTGATGATTACCCTACTCTTAGATGATCAATCTCGACATCCAGGACATAGAAGGGTACAGGTCTCTAAGAAACAAAATGATCAACATGACACATTCATGGGATCCTTGAAAGCGAAGCATGAACACCATCAACAGAACTTGTCCTACAGATCTTACCACAGCGCCTGCATATCTATCAATCGTCATATTGACTCATGGACTGTAAGGTGACCCCCCCCACAAAAAACTTCCCACGTACACCTTGACCACAGTAGGCCTCAGCACCACCAATGTGTGAATCCCTGTGATAATAGAAGGCGCCAACTGCCAGAATCAAAACTTGCCACCGTTCAGCCATTGGACCTCCCCAGAGCACAAGGCCGACAACAGCTACGCAGCAGGTGAATAAACCAAAACCCTGTGCAAGTCCAGAAAGTAACATGTACCAGAATCCCCAGCGGTCAAGATGCTACTCACAAGAACAGAGGACAAAAATAGTCCCAAAAATGTTTTAAGTCTCCATCCCTTGCAGATCCCGAACACCTTATGGAGCCTAAGCATCCGGGAATGCGGCTCCCAGAATGGGATCTCCCATCACCTACATAAACAGTGCTATAGGACCTTTACTGGTTGTGCAAGACTGATGCAAAAGGTGGTCAAGACCGTCACAGATGATTAGGCGAGACACTACCCCTAGACCCCAAATTCATACTATTGGGCATACCCGGAGATGTAGATCTGGGGCCTACACAGCTTATTTTTGCAATGTTGGTGTTAGTAGTAGCAAAACGAGACGTGGCTCGCACATGGGGGGTGGCGTTACCTCCCCAGCTTCGAGAGTGGAAGATGGGGATGGATATGTACATGGCGGCTGAAAGGGTCACATACAAAGCGAGAGGGTGCCCGCGAAAGTTCCGTAGGCTATGGGGTAAATGGAGAAAATATTATGGTATGGATGGATGGCTGGGAGCTGACTAGTCTGACTAGTCGGCCGCTGAGTGGGGCCATACTGTACCTCTGCCAAGGTGTTTTTCGGACCCTCAGGGAGACGCACAGCGTGGGGAAGGCCACTGCAGGGATCAATAATTGACTGGGAAATGCAGATTCATATATCCCGTAAGGGGGAGGGGGTGGGATTTTATTTGATGTGGATTGTATATATATGCCTTTGCACGAATGTAACCAACTGTGATATGCTTATTGTTCTTTGGTTGATTAAAATGCAAATAAAAACATTTAAAAAAAAAAAAAAAGACTGTCACAGATGAAAACAGTGACCACTAGTGTTGTATTATAGGAACAGCTTCGGACCACAATAGGCATGTGTGCCCTTGGGGCACTTTGGTATTACAAAAGGGACCAGATACACTTGTGTGGCCATTTCCGTAATACAGATGCCACAGTTGTTAGGTGTATGCTGCCGCTATCCCAAGGCTGTGTGCCCTCATTGGAGGTGGCACACAGTCAGTGCCCTTAAAAGGGGTTCCCAGGGAGTTCCCTGTAGGCATCCCACTGTAGGTGGGTGCAGTCACTCACTCCACCCGTCTGCAGGGGAAGCTCTGCGCCTGTTGAAACCCAGGCCAGGTTGCCACCAGCACAGTGAAAGGCAGACTGACAGCATCAAAGAACGGGTCTACCTTTCACTAATGCATTGTTCCCAAAGCAGGCGTGAGGTTGCTGCTGCTCTGGAAATAGCACATTCACTGTAATAGGGTGCACTGACCAGGGTTGTGCATGGTGCATCTAGTTAAAGGATGCTGCGGTGCAGGCCAGGGCTGCATGCCTTTTTATGTAATACAAGCCCAGGTGACTGTATGCATGAAAGTCATGAAAAAGAGACAGGTGGCAGCCGCCAAGACGTCTAATTTCATCAAAGTTGTAATGCTAATTCTTAAACAAGCATTACAAATCCATGTGAATGGGGTCAACCCTTCATGTCAAAGGCAGAAAGTCAGATTGGACCCTTTAGGCAGGTAGTTCTGTGGTCAATCCCAAGTTGTATGGTCAAACCTTTAATTTCGAAATAATGGCAAATGAGGCTCCATGTTAAGTAATAGATGGGCTAAGATGATCGCCGCTGAGACTTCACCGCGAATGCCCAGCTGCACTGGATACCTTGCAAACCACGGTGCTCCGTTGCCTTCTCATACCCTCTCCACACATCTTATTGTGTTAATCAACCACCCCAGGAAGGACTCAACGCCCTTCTTCAACAAGAGGGAACGGCCACCATTTAGTGTCATTCTGATTTTCGCGTAGACGGGTTACACTTTCGCAAGATACAGTGCCATCCTCCTAGCGGCCACTCCATCCTTGAATTTGGAGACGTTGCCCAACTCACTAGTCCTTCTTCTAATTTCTTATGGCTCTGTGACATACCTTCATTCCCTTGGCATATGAAGAAAGTCTCCAAACGTGGTGTCAATCATAGCTTGGACAAGGAATTTCCCCCTTAAAGTATTGTTTCCTTTGCATCCCACCTATGTGTTATGCTTTTGAAGTTCACCTGTTTTTGATCAATAGGCAATATCCTTTTCATCCAGAACTCTCTCCTTTTTCATCTCATGTTTTTAGTGGTTAGTCGCTAATCCAATAATATTGTGTTGAAATTAACATTTGTCTTTACAGGTAGTTCTTTTGGCAATGAGATTTTCTGCACGAGACCGCACAGAACCTAATCACAATTTTTAATATTTCAGACTCTGCCTTTGTACCCAACGTCACTACTTCTGCATAGCAGCAAATCATGCCCTTCAAATATTTGGGCACATCACACAACACCCTGAGTTTACCACTGGCAACTATATGTATTTCACACTGGAAAATAAGCATATACACAGTGCCCCACTTGATAAAGGAGCAATAGGAAATCTTAGGACAGGAGAAATAACACCAGTTTAAATACTCGGAACATGGTTCAGCTCATCAACATTTAAAATATCATCAAAAATGAATGCATCATGTGGCAATGTGCTCGCTTTCTTTGCGGCGGTATATAGCTCAAACTTGGCCCAAGGGTATCAGAGTGCTTTGCAAAAGATCCAGATTGAGTTACATATATATATATTTTTTTAGGCACGCGGATGTTAAGTGGTCTGTCCAGAATCCCAGAATGTTGAGCTGAGGCCTGGATTCGTACCCAGTTCCCATAGCTGCCACGTTTTCACATTGCTTATGTATGACATTTCTATGGTTTCAGTGTGCAGATGATTGTCACTCAACTGCCAAATGTGTGACACTGAGTGCAATGACCATTGTTTTGGTGCCTTTTTTTGTAGTTTTATATAGCGCGAACTCGACCCGAAGGTATTGGAGCGCTTTACATGAGCACCAGTTACGTTACACAAGAACACATTAATTTCGTTAGGCACAGGGAGATTGAGTGATTTGTCCAGAATTACAGGATATTGAGCCAACGCGGACTTGAACCTTGTTCCCCAGCTCCAAAGTAGAAAGCTCTGGCCCTTTCGCCACATCCTCTCCTTCCGAGATGTATCACAAAACAATGAACTTACACCGAATGCAAGCCAGGCCTATTGGTTTTGAAAATACATGTTAGCAGCATCAACTAAATGAGTACTAGTAATGGGTTTGTTGTGAACGATCAGAATTGAAAATGGGAATGTAAACATTACTGAGGTCTGTGGAAGGGATGTTTTTTATTTTTTTTATTTTTTTATTTGAGTTTTATATAGCGCTGGCTAGACCCGGAGGTATCAGAGCGCTTTACATGAGGAGAGTTACATAGGTTACATGTTATACATTGCTACAGAGGGTACATCAATAACAAGTTACATCCAAAGGTACATCAATTACAAGTTACATCCGTTGGTTCATGGCGTGTAGAAGGGTAAGAGGGTGGTGTAAAAGGGCGACAGGGAAGGAGATTAAGCGGAGAGTAGGCGCAAGAAAAAAACAAAAGTAGGTAGGGGGAGAGAGAGGTAAGGAAAAGGGGAGGCAAGCCAAGGAGGGAAGAGGGGGGGGGAGGGGGTAGAAGACATAGCGAGGAGACGAGGAAGTAACTGTGTCCGCTGTCCGATAATGGTAACATTCCCAACCTCCGCTGTGCGAAGAATCCCTTAACACTGTGGACTCTCTCAGAGGGGTGTCTGAGACTCCAGGGCATGAATGCTAGGATCCCTCCCCAACAAGGGGAGAAGGAGTGCTTTGGTAAGGGGCACATTCGAGGAGGCCAATTAAGGCCTTTTTCCGCTAAGTGTGCAACCCTTAACACTGTGGACTCTCTCAGAGGGGAATCTGAGACTCCGGGGCAAAAATGCTGGATCCCTCCCCAACAAGGGGAAAGGGAGTGTTTTGGCAAGGGGCCCAAACAAGGAGGCCGTTTAGGGACAGTTGGGCGATAGGGGAGGACTTATACAGTAGACAGGGGGATATGAGAGTAGGTACGCTAGTACAGACGCCTACTGCCCTAGGGCAGCTAACGATGAAGGTAGAAGGGAAAAACCATGAAAAAAATATATATATAGTCTGCCGAACTGAACATAGTTTAATCCATGTCAATAACCCTCAAGGTCTAAAATGGGAGGGCTAGCAGAAAGGAGTGAGTTAAGGGTGAAAGAGCGTAGGCAGCATAAGGAGATCGTAAAGACAATGGGAACAAATGATAGCAGAGGGGAAGGGAAGATGTGGCCCGGGGGAAAAGTTCGGCCGCCATTTTAATGTCGGGCCGTACAGGCAGTCTTCAAAGGATGGCCATCGGGGATGCTGGAAAGACCTGGAGGATTCAGCGTGCTAACAAGGGAATTAGTAAGATACAAAGTTACACAGAGTAAACAAAGGATAGATGCTGTGTTGTACAATACGAACCATGGTGTTAAAACATGAGAATAAACGGGGTGTAGAACATGACATAAAAAGAGTGGGGGAACAGCGGTATCAGCAGTATTCTTGGACGCTGCGTGGATCAGTGGAGAGGAGAGATAGCGCTGACTAGACCCGAAGGTATCAGAGCGCTGTACAAGAGGTTCCAAAAGTTATGAAATTAACATCAGTTAAAAAGTCATATCAGTTACTAATAAAACGTTTGAAGAAAGTAGGTGCATGATGGGTGATCCGAGAGGGGAGGATGGTGGGAGAGCATCCCTAGCCTCGCTGGAGTAAGCTCGGAGAGCCAGACCATGTAGTCCGGTGTGGTTGGCAGCCATCATTGGGTCAGGCAAGGGGTTCATACCTTGGTGTTACATTCAGCCGTTCCCCATCTTTAACTTTTGCTCAACAAGGGGGGGGAATTTGTTGTGCAGAGGAGCTGCTTATGGGCAGCATGATCTTTGCAGAGTCTCAGTCACTCCTGTTCTCCCTTTCTCAACAATTTCTTCCGGTTAACCACTTACGGCAGCGGCTCCATCATAGGGGGGCACCAGGGTGTCGACCCACTTCCTCGCTCTGTCACTAATTGCTTTAACTTACCGATTTTACTTGAAAACAATCTCCTCTATCATTTGTTTTCATGTAAAAGCTGCAATGTCAGGTTGGCAGCAGAAGAGGGCTCCACTGGCTTAGTGCACATTTGTCAGGCGGTGGCTGTTACAGCCAGTGCTTTAAATGGGAAATTAGAAGTGCCGGTACCCACTAATTAGACTGGGTGGGTAGTTAGGGGCGTGTCTGGGGGCGTGTCTGGGGGCGTGGCTGTGAGCCAGGAATTTAACAATAGCCACATAAGTAAGCTTTAATGCAAATGCTCTGATTGTCATGTAAAGCGCTTAAATGCCCATGGGCCAAATTCGCGCAGAATCAAACTGCCTCCTTACATAAGAGACACGCAAGCATCAGCTTCTATGTCATAGGTGCAGAGCCTAATTTTTGGCAGTTTGATATTGCGCGAATTTGGGCCATGGGCATTTAAGCGCTTTACATGACAATCAGAACATTTGCATTAAAGCTTACTTTTTTTTAAGACCCCTGGTTAAGGGAGTTGTCCAGAATCACAGGATGATGAGCCCACGTCGGGATTCGACCCTGGTTCTTTCTGTTCAACTCTCGGCACCTCTGACCATATACTCATTCTTGTTGCGATGCCAATGAGAACCAGAGGCGCAACTAGAGTCAAATTTCGGGGGGGAGGAGGGGGTGGGGTGTTGGGGCTGATTCTTCCAGCAGTATGCAGAGTGGAGCTGCAGGGGATCTAAGAAGGGGTGAGAAACAACAAAGCCTCCTTAAAAAGCAATTGGTCTTTTAAAGACCTGTGAAGTACTCGGGTGCGGCTGTGGGCTGTGTGTGCTCCCGGGAAGCTGTCTCAGTCGGGCTGACACACACACACGATGGGGGAGTGGGGTGTCTGAAGCCCTTTGATCCCAATGGGCGTTGCGCGCCTGATGAGAACCTAACACTGCAGGAGCACCCCGGCGCAGAAATACACAGGCTGTTGCCAGCCAGAGCAGCACATAAACACGCACCATCTGAAAGGGTAATTTTCAGTTTTTACGTTGCACGTACCCGTACTTCAGGGCCTGAGCCCTGCTGCTTCATGGAGTACCGGTACTCTCCCTTGCCCGCAAATAAGTTCCGGTACTCTGGGGGAGAAAACTGAGAAGTGCCGGTACTCAGTACCGGTGAGTACCGGCCCATTTAAAGCACTGGTTACAGCCCACCCTCACAGTCACAATACATATCTGATGCTGTGCAGCCTGTCAGAAAATTGAGCTTCATGGCTTGTCGAACATACTCCCTCTCACCGAATCAGAAGTTCGAATAGAGAACAAGCATTGGCAATGACAATAGGTTTGGCTTATGATTATATTGTCCAACCAAACCTAAAAATCTGTACGTTAATGAGTGCCTCTGCACATCTGTGTTGCTGCCAGAGAAAAAAAGTCATAAACTATCTAGTTTTCTTTGACACTTTAATAGAAATACAATGACACGTGTCTCCCACTGCAATTTCAAGCTCAGGTACCTGAATATATAAACAAAATGATCTCAGCTGTGTGGAGGGCAAGCACTTTTTTTTTATGGAAGCACACACATTTGCCCAATCAAAACATGTACTCATGTCTCCCAACATGTGAGCAGAGCCAAAGCCCCTCTTATTGTGGTTCTCACATAATTGTCAGGCGACAGCTGCACTGTCAAGCTATAACATAAAGAGGGTCTACTTTCCCTCAAATCTTTTCTGGTTTCTGATACGGTAGAAGCGTATGGAACTGGCTCTGGTGTGCAGCCCGAGGTAGGAGACGTGAGAGTGGGGAATTGTGAGCCATGCAGTTTAAGAACATGCAAGCTCTTATCGAAGAGGACTGTAGCAAAGGTAACTTTTTCTTTTTACAGCAGTCTCCACCTGTGTGTGTGTGTGTGAACGTGTATAACTCACGCTGTCAGGACCAGAATAGTCTTCATAGCATGGGTAAACCCTGACTGAGCCAGGCAAACAATATCTTTGTGAGGACCGGTGCATTATGAGGACTGGTCCCCGTAGTGGGTGTGTGTGTGTGTGTTTGTGTGCTGGGTACATGCATGTATATGTCTTTGTACACGTGCTTGGGACAGTGTGTGTTTGTATGCTTGTATGCGTGAGAACGCGTTTAGTGTATGCTTGTGCATAGTTTATTTCCAACAGAGGGCTTCTGTTTAAAGGCTTTAGAATAACAGATGTTAATAAAGTTTGAAAGGCTGTATTCTGTAACACACCAGTTTATATCAAGCATTTGCAGCCGATGTCACTGAGCAGTGAGTGTAGGTTATATCAGCACTGCATGGGAACTGGTGGTCCAAAATAACTCTGCCTACCGGGATTAGCTATTGACTCAACATAACCAATTGGCTCCTGGTAATTAGTTGGGCGCGAGCGGCAGGAGGGTCTTTGTTATAGCTTAGGTCCTTCAAACAGGCTACATTGCCACTTAACTGCAAAAAATCTCTTATAATTCATGAGAAATACAGTAGCATACACTCATTTTTTACTCTCTTTCCTCCTCTTCCTTTCTGTCCCTTCTAGTCTTTTTCATTCTCTGTCTCCCTATGAGAGGTGGGGGGGGGGGGTGGAGAGTGTGTGTGACTGTCTGTCTGGACCAGCTCGGTCCTCATAGCGTGGGTTAACCTTTTCAGAACCAGACAAACTCTATCTTTGTGAGGACCGGTGCGTTGTGAGGGCCCATCCCCATAGTGTGTTTAGGTACTTTCAAGCAAGTGTACCAAAAAAGTAAAAGCGCAGTTAGATTTGCCTCAGTCCACTTTATAAACTACCCTACTATGAAAGCGCCCATGGAGTTAGAATAGTAATTACACACTTCATTATGGTTAATGGCCGGTCCTCATAATAATAGGTATGTTATGTTGTGTGTGAATATACACATGCCTGGTCTGCTAAAATATTTTTTATTAGTATTCAGAATGTATGAGAACGATGCAGTGTTTCTATATCCATTCCCACTTTAGTGATTATTAATATGCCCAATATTTTTTGCAATTCCAGACTGGCTCCTTCTATCTTCCTACATGTGCTTGGAACAGTCTCCATAAAAAAAATCCTAATCAGCACAAACATCACTTATCTCCCCTTCAACTTGCTGCTATCAATGGAGAGGAGATGACCCCCGAATTGCTGTTTCCTGCGAGGGGGGCACCAGACTACAGCCCCCAACAGCCCTTGCTCCAACCGACGCTGGTTCCTGTGCCCGGAGGTGCTTATCTTCATGCGCGAGGCCCCGCTGCGCGGGACGCGAGCGGGCTGCGCCCGGGCAAAGCCCGGGCCAAGGGCAGGCCCATCCTTGCCCGTCATTGCCAGGAAGAGGCAAGGCAGGGCAGGGCCACCCCTCTTGGTTCTGAGGATATACTTCTGGACTTGCGAACCTAAGGACTGCCACGATACAAACTGTGAGTTGGGGTTGCTCTAATTCTGACTGGAATCACTCTTTTATGTCTCACTTCCTCTGAGAAAATTCTCTGTGTGTTTTCAATAGATAACTATATTACGTCAGCAAGTGCCATTGGCTAACTTTATGTTAGTACCCATATAACCAGCTTTCCTGTGTTTTTAATACCATTTGTTATTCTACATTGTCCATAACCATGGGGAAAAGAAAATCCACTGCTAGTCCTGGGGGTGGGAAGATAGATGGGCCCAGTTTGAAAGAAAGTAAAACCAAAACGGATCTTAAATCAGCAGCCAATAACTGTGTATTGGATCGCATTGACGATCTACTAGTGGAATGCCAGGGCATCTTAGCTCCCGCTACTAATCCAGCTACCCCTGGTATTTCACATTTCCCAGCTGAACCACCCTATCCTCTTAGCCCGAACCCCAAATTTGCTAAACGCATCCCTTCTATTTTTACTAAACGCACCACAAGGAGTACCAAGAACAAGGCTCAGAATCTTACTACCGCTATACAACCTGTAGCTGCCATTGAGGACATGGAGGCAGGGACACCCCTACTTCCTACCGTGGTGATAGATAACAGCTTAGCTAGTGACATTACTGACACTACTGACACTAACACCAACATCTTCCTGGCTAATAGATTTCTTCCATTACAAGATCTGACAGTCAACCCCATGGGAAGACTGTCAGAACCAGAGGTGAATCCCTCCCCACTAAGTCCTGTTGTTGGCCACGCAGAGAAAGATACAAATGACCAGAGGAGCGAGGGTTACTTTGAAGAGCTAGCTCCAGTAGGGCCGGACACATTTTGGATCATTAGTGACCTAAGGACCGAAGATACCTCACTAAAATCACTAATCTCAGCGCTTACTGATCAGGTTAAACTCCTCCTGGATAGAGATCTACCAAACGTGCATACCTCTAAACAGATATCTGGACCTCCACTGAACACTACCCTTTGCCCAGGTAGCATTGTTTCTCCTATGCCCACGAATAACATAGTCCCTTTAATGTCCATCCCATCTGCTTCCCCACAAAACCTACCAATTTGAATGTCCTGGAACTAGTGGGCAGCAGTAATAACATTCTCGCAGGTAAGGAACGACATCAGATCCAAAGGTGCGATTTGGCCGAAGGCCCTACCAAGAGCATTTTCATGATAAATGTACCAAAAATTCCTTCATATAGTAAATATGAAGACAATAATTCTTTAATTAACAAAACGATACACTGGATCCGAAAAATCAGGGGATGCAGATCTGTCATTAGGGACGACATCCTCTGGGCCAAAAGATTAAATCATCGTACCTCTCAAACGGATTCCATCGAATTGCATTTAAGAGACCAGAACCTAGTGCACAATCTTATAGCTCTGGAGGCAAGATCATCATCACCTTCCCCCACCAGTATCCAGTTGAAATACAGTCCCTTTGGTACTTCCCAGCTTCTAGCTTCCAAAAGGCATGGCATCTTGTTGGATTCTCTATCAACTTTGGCTGTCAACGATTGACTGGAGCACCAGGCCCGTCCAACCCATACGTCATCTCAACACACAGACAAGGTCGAGTACCTATCTCCCACAGATAGACATCGTACAGATTTCCCGATATCATCTTCGCCTCCAAATCACGGGATCTTAGATCGACTGCAGTTTATTATCGGTATTCCATCTCTGACGAGCCCTGGACAGCAAGTAATCTCCACAGGCCCACAGACGGGCAGTGCAACTGAGGGATACCATTCTGAGTGTCTTGGCCCAGGTGAAATGATCTCCAAGCTTCGCATATTATCTTGGAACGTGGCTGGGGTAAGAACAAAGGTGACGCTCCCTCATTGGATCCAACACATAGACCGTATTTGACATCTGTGTCCTGCAGGAAACTTGGGCTACCGTTCCTGTTTTTATCCCGGAATATGTCACGCTTTGCTGCCCAGCAGATGCCAGTAGACCAGGACGTCCGGCGGGGGGGCTGATGATTTGGATTAAAATCGATCTCCAATGTACCATCACAGAGATCAAGACTAAAAGCCTCAATATCCTCGCGACTAACCTTAGGGGAAGGAATGGTTTGGCGCTGAACCTCTATAACGTCTATACTCGAGGCACTAAGGCGGGCTGCAGCTCTCCAACTCTCCAAGCGCTGGAAGACTGTCTTGAGGAAAGAGTGTCCCAGTCACCATTAATAATAGCAGGGGACTTCAACGTCACCTTCGAACCCCTCGATTCTGAAGATTTAACTAACAGTTATCAAGTGGATGAGCTGTGGCACGTCCCCCCTCTCGACTTACCTCCGATCAAAAAATGAACGCGCACAGCTTTGCAGCTCCATGCCTTAACCCTTGAGTATGGGCTCAGGGCTGCAAACGGACACACCAAGTCTGATAAGATGGGGCCAACACCTTTAACAGAACCGTGAATACAAGCTGTATTGATTACATACTGATAGACGTGAGATTGTGGCCAGGAGTGATGGAAATGGCAGTCTGGACGACCGCAGATAGTGACCACAATCCTCTTGAGCTAGCCATGGCATCACCTTGGACCAAAAATAGCAGCCTTACCGGTACAACACTCTCAACCAAGGAGATATGCCCTACAAATGATAACAGGCGACTCAAATGGGCACGAGTTGCAACTGACACCACCAAGCTTGAAGACATGACGCGAGTACTCCTAGACAGTACAGACAAGCTACATCATCTACTTGAACAGCGGGAGGAGCTTGACAAGATCGCGGACACCCACACACTCCTCTTTGAACAGTTTGCATCTTATTTTAGAATGTTGAATCGGCCTCAGAGGCCGCTATCATCTGCTGGCTCACAATTTTCCTGGTTCAATCAAAAGTGTAAGAAACTACGATCAGACCTGGCTGTTGCGATTAAAGCGAACAATGTAGCTGATATAAGAGTGGCAAGGAGATCGTATGAGTCAACTCAGATAGAAGCTAAAAGGGAATGGGCTGAGAACCGTTGGCTCCAGATCCATGATGCCTGCCAGAGGAAAGATTCTCGACAATTCTGGCTGTTAGTCACAAGGGGTGATGCCGCAAGACCTAGGCCACCCACAAACAACATTGTCATAGAGTCTTGGTTTGATCACTTTTCAGCAGTATACTCTGGACCAGGAGAGATGGCCACGGAAGGTTCCATCGCTGTCTACAACAGGCCCTACTCTAATGATCTATTTACTTTAGCTGATATCAACCAAAGTATAAATTCTATAGTCAGGAATAAAGCCTTGGGCCCTGATGGCGCTCCTGGTGATGTCTTTCTCAGCGACAATGTCAACTGGTCTAACTACATCTGGACACTAGCAAAGGGAATCACCGCAGGGGTGCCAATACTGCCGTCGTGGAAAGGAGCCAAAGTAATTCCGGTATTCAAGAAAGGTGATCGCTCACTGCCTTCTAACTACCGGCCGATCAGCCTGATCGATGGGGCACAGAAGGTCTTCTCCCGTGCTCTCCTCACCAAGATAACAGCATGGATGGAGGAGAACAGTATTCTATCCCCTTTCCAGGCCGGATTTAGGAGGAAAGTTAGTACCATCGATCAAGTCTTTCGATTCTCTTTACTGGCCTGGAAAACAGTGACCATCGAGGAGGGCAGTCTTTATAATGCATTCATTGATCTAAAGTCGACTTTTGACCTTATTCCTAGGTCCAAATTATGGCACGACCAAGGGAAATTGACAGACTCAATCAGAATCGACAGGGGGGTCCGACAGGGCTGCGTTTTGGTAACCACCCTATTCTCGCTCTTCATCAACGGAGCAGAAGTACATGCTGATGCCCCCACTCTGGGGAGTGCTAAAGTTACAACTCTACTATTAGCGGACAATATGCTATTGGTCTCCAAGACCCCCAGTGGTCTCCAGCTGCTTCTTGATCGCTTCATGGTTTTCTGTGGAATGAGAGACTTGGAGGTTAACACCTCAAAAACCAAGCTCCTGCTGATGAACCCGCACAAATCGTTTAAAGGAAAATTGTTGCTGGGTGGGATTCCTCTGGAGAGAGTGACCACATTTGATTATCTTGGCGTGACCATCTCGGAGAAAATGACCTGGAAGTCCCATATTACCAAGGGAATCCTCCAGCAGAAGAAGACCTCGGGGCTTTGATTATGGAGCATAGGGCCTCCTAAACTAGACCGATTGCAGCTCCGCTCCAGATTTACGACCAGAAGGTGGTAGGCTCTGCCTTGTATGGGGCTGAACTCTGGGGATTCGACAACTTGGAGTGCCTTTTACATACTGAAAATAAATTCTTAAGATCTTTATGTTCTCTTCCCCAGAGTACCCCACTCTTTCCACTAAGGCTAGATATGGGCAGAACAACAATAGAGGATAAAGCCCCTTCTCTTCTGGCTGCGATTAAGGCAAACCCCTGAGCTCACCCATTATTTAGATGCACTTGAAGCAGTCTACAAGCTTGATCGTTTTTAAAAAATTGGGTGGTTCTCCAAAGTACAGGCACTGCTTTCCGCTATAGGCTCGGGGAACTGCTGGGATGCTTCCGATCCTAGTTTATTGCCTAACAGAGAACTGGTAAAAAACCAATACTGGAATTGGGTGGTGCAAAAAAACGCCACCCATTCATCTGGAGGCCGTCTCACGTTAGAATTCACTCAATTCAAATTATTGGGTGCATATGAGCAATATATGGAAGTCATTACGATCCCACGCGATATGAAGCGTTACATCCAGCTCCGATTTGGCTCCCTTCCAGTGAATTCGTTCACAGCGGCATGGCAGCGGCCCTCCGCCACAACTCAGCATTATCCCGGTTGCCCTGGGATGGATGAGACGATCAAACATATTTTTTTCGCCTGTCCAATGTATAAATCACCGAGAACCAAATGGTTAGCCCCTGCCTGTAGGCTGCTGGGAACTCGATGCCACCAAGAAGCGCTTTGTATTTTAAAGTCTGATTCTAGGCCTTTAGTTGTTTGCGCAGTGGCGAAATTTCTGGGGAAAATGTGGATAATTAGAAGGCACATACTAAAGAAGAGATAACCCACATCCCCAGAACTTTTCATGCTCTCATAGCTTGATTAGGCCAAATTTTACGTTTTTATCCTCAATATTAGCAGAATTGCTTATATAGCATTGAGAGTATATAGTGGCCCACTTGTGCTCAATAACCCTTTTTAGGTCTCGCCTAGCGCAGCGCGCATGCGCTTCTCTGCGAGACTTTTAGTAAGGGGCTTCAGGAAGCTCACCACACGCTCGTGCGTGTGTTTTTGTTTTTCTCACAGGCTATTGGGCTTTGCGTGCGTCTTTCTAAGAAAGACAGCACGCAATTGGGCAAAGGCGGGTGCATGGCCCGCCTTTGCTCCGCCCACGGCCTATTGCTTGCGGTTACCCGCACGGGCACCATCTGTTTTGAATTATCGTGCCGAGACGCGTGCGCGATATTTCAAAACAGATGTCTTGCTGTGGCGCGCGCGCGCACCACTCGCGTGCTTTTAGACAGTCTGTGGTTTTTTTTTTTACTTTCAGCGCGAGGCGCGCTGTGCGGCAAAGGATTTTGACAAGCCAGCACCTTATGTCCGCACAAAATCATCCACACGCAGGTAGGCGCGTGCAGCACGTGGAGATGCGCAATTGATGTCCGCTTTGTGTGTTGTATTTACCTGAACGTGCTCTCCTGTTTACACAAACACGCTGATCTGTTTACAGGAACATTTCTCTAATCTACAGACGTGTCATGTTATAACCGTGAACGCTGTCACCTACCTACTTGTAATTACATTTTTTGTGTGTAGTTTTTCGCTTACACCGGCAGCTCTCTTACGTATAAGAATGCACGCGACCGTACCAATATCCTCAGTTAAATGTAAAGGCTCACATATTTACATAGACAGCTTCACTTACTATAAGAATATGGTACTTATATAAACTCACTTTAACTTGTATTGAAGTGTTATCTTCGTTACACCTCGTTGCAGAACACGCTCTTTATTTATGACAACACGTTCTCACATTTTTACAAGCAGGCGTTCTTATGTAAATCAACATATTGTCAGATTAACTTTAACAGACTCGACTGTTTACCATAAAATGCGATCCTTTTTCTGTGTTGACAAGGTTTCAATGTTTTTTGTTATCGTGACATGGTCTGATTCACTCTTTGGATGTCTTTTCAACACGCGCGTGTTCTTTTTAAAACTGACAAGCGCCTTCATTATTGAAACATTATCTACAATTTACAGCATGCCCTCCTATTTACATGAAAATGTTGTCTCGCGCTCAGGAACATGCTTTTCTGTAGATACATGTGGCTTTCTCGCACGAAAATACGAGCCCATTCCAATGAACATGTCTCTTGTTTAAATGACAATGTTTTTCACTACTGTGCCCTCTTGTTGATTTGAATTCACTAATACCACGAACGCGTTCATCTGTCTATAAGAACGCGCGTTTTTATTTATATGAAAATTGTGACATTCACTTAAAAATATTTTTAAAATTCTGTTTATAAATGAAAATGTCCTCCTATTTACTAGCGCGGACTATTACTGCGACATGTTCATTGCTCTACAAAAACATGCTTTCTTATCTACGGTAACTTTTTGAAGTTAAGTAACCATAACTTTTTGAAATTAAGTAACACTTGCTCTCGTTTGTCAAAATATGTGACTAGAATAGAAATGTTACTTGTTCATACATATTATGCACCTAGGACATGTTAACTGAATAAGCATGTTACGTATTTAGGTTTGTTGCAGTCTACAAAATCATACTACAATTTACAAACTCTGCTTATATTTCCCCGCAAGCTCTTAACATAACAAGCATTGGCATAGCCAATAGGTCTCGCCTTTGGGACCTTATAAGTGTTTAGCCATGCAACAGTTGATGTTGTTGCACCAAGGATATTGTACTGCATAACTAAATACTTATAAGGTTCCAAAGGCGAGACCTATTGGCTATGCCAATGCTTGTTATAAACTGCTGCTTTATTCTAAGTGTATGCATTTGCACTTTTTGTAATTCAATAGGAGTTCCAAACCTCTAGCACTATGTCCTTTTATTCTAGATTCTTTTTAAGCCTAGTTTTAAACTTTTTATACCAAGCTGTGCATATCAATTTGTCAGTTGATTTGATCTATTTAAAGAATTACCGTTGCGTATACAATATTGAATCTTTGTACTGTATGCACCTGCACTTTTATGGTCGTAATGACCGAATAAAGTTCTTTTGACTGACTGATATGGCACTTGCTGCTCGCCGGTAATTTCCCAACATTACCAAAACGCTATCTTAAAAAGTCCCTATCATCATTTAACCTCCAGATGTGTGTAAATGTGTTTAGAAGTTGAGTGTAATAGATGGCTTGAAAGGGGTAGAAGAGAGGCTAACATAGAAGTTCGAAGAATAAAGTTATGTAATGTATTATGTAGGGCTCTCTCCGGATTTATAGAAAAGCAGCCCTTAAAAATTGTAACTCATCTTATTTCTCGGGTGACTCACGAATACAAGCCCTTGAGTCACCCTTGGCTCCTCTAAACCCACAAATATCGAAATTGCAGCCAAATTAACGTACATTCACACCTTTTTAAAATAAATTACAACTCATGATGTTACTGGTTTAGTTCATTTTGAAATAATCCAGTTCCTTAATCTGGAGAATCGCTCCAAACACTAAAGCAGCCTATGTGAGTGCGGGGTGAGCAGTGTACCTGTGTGAGATCGGGTTGTGCAGTGAACCTGTGAGTGCAGGGTGAGTTGAGTTTTGTGTCCATGAGAGAGCAGAGTGACCTTTGTGAGTGTAGGTAGAGCAGTTTTGCTGTGTGAGAGCAGGGTGAGTGGTGTCTATGTGAGTGATGTGCCTTTGTAAATGCAAGGTGAGCTGTAGGCTTGTGGGAGTGCAGAGTAGGCTGTGTAAGTGCAGGGAGAGCAGTTTTGCTGTGTGAGAGCAGGGTGAGTGGTGTCTATGTGAGTGATGTGCCTTTGTAAATGCAAGGTCAGCTGTGTGCTTGTGTGAGTGTAGGGTCTTGTGAGTGCAGATTAAGCTGTGTAAGTGCAGGGAGAGCAGTGTTGCTGTGTGGAGAAGTGTGAGCTGTGCGCCTAAGTGTGGGCAGAGAGAGCTGTGTGTCTGTTTGACTGCAGGGTGAGTCTTGGGTCCATATGCCCAGTGTGGTGAGTGCAGGCGGGTACAATTCACACCCTTTTAAAAAAAAAAAATGGTAGTACGTTTTCTTGAACTATGTTCTGTAAAATACACAATTTGAACCCAGGTGGGAGAACTCCCCTCGCACCTCTTCTTTCAACTCAGGTCTGCTCGCTGCGCTAGCTAGCGCTTCATACTCGGGTCGTACCATTTCACACTACCACTTTTAAAATCCACCAGCCCCCGCTGACCACTTATGCCCTTTTTTCTCCAACATGTTTCTGAAACGTTCCATCTGCCTATCTCACAAGTCATCTCCTTCCTCATCAATGTCTTTCACTCTGTCCTGAATCTACTTTCTTGTGTTGCCCTATTTTACCACACATTCACCCAGCCACCCATTCTCTCTCTCCTCACCTGTAAACACATTTTCTTTTCCTTTGGACATGCCAATATTTTGACAATTGCGTACCTTCCTCACATACAGTGCTATTTACAATTGACACATATGTGACCAGCCGCTCTTGTTGCTCTGCAGAAAGGCCATGGATTGGGTGGGCATGTAGCCTGCACACCTTTGTACCCCATCAAGAGGCATTGCGAGAAATTCTCATTTGCCTTCAGCCTCAACTTTATGGCGCTCAATTGTGCCCCATCTTACGCACCCACCCATAACCTGAACTTACCCAGACAGCCAGGGGCGAATCAATTCACAGTATGCACTATACAAGATGTGTTGCGTGGAAAAAAACTACAATAACATAACGTCTGGAAAAATCATACAGTTTAGGAAATGTAAGATAAAATAAAACATGAAACTTAAACATGGAGTGCATCACTAACCTGGATTACATTAAGGCTTTACCGTTGCTCTGTGCGCTCTGCAGAATGTACTGGATGAGTGTACATAATGAAGACCTGTATGACCCATTGACAGGCACTGTGAGAAACTTGCACTGCCATCAGCCTCAGCTCCAGAGCTCTCAATCATTACCAGTCATGCACACACCCGTTTTACCTAAAGTTATCCAGGAGCCTAGAGGCCGTTCACTTGACAGTATGCACGGTGCCAGAGGTTTTAAACCTTTTCACTTTTGTGGACCCCCCCACTGAGTCACTAATGGAAGCCACTGGCCCTGACTAAACAATTTCTACGATGTGAACCTTAAAAAAATGCACAAAACTACAGAAACAACTGTACACCAAACACACACAGATTATGAAATATTTTCTTTACTTCACAAACAATCGAAATTTTGATAGGAAGTTTGGAACTTTTCAGAATTTGGGTTTATTTCTAAAAGACAAATCGATATGCTAGGCTCCATCACATCGCTTTGTCTTTTTTTTACTAATATGTCCTTTCTTTTTGCCAGAGAGTGCTAGTACTTACGTTGAGACCACTAATCATCCACACTACTGTTTGTTGAACATGCGCTGTTTCCACGAATGAAACTAAGGATACCAACTTAATTTTTAGCCTCCAGTTTCAAATCCATTTGCAGAGTATTTTAAAAATTTTAATTTCACTTTGTTATGTGTATATACTTTATTAATCTACTAATATTATTTAATTTTCTAGACAGTTGTGGATCCGCTGAGTAGGCATTACAGACCCCCAGGGTTCCACTAAGCACAGGTTGAGCATAAATGCACTATGCAATAGTCACATTGCATGGAAAACAATTAAGGAAACAACATGGGTTACCTTAAGGATTTACAGTCATTGTTGAGAACTAAATCTGGGCTGCACAGACTTAGTCCCTGGTGCAGTCTGGGAGCATCAGCCAGGCTTCCACTGTGTCACTGCAATTCTCAATTACAGAGTTCGCCCAACCTGAAGAAAGATCTGGGCTGGGTACTGAGTTGGTTTCCACGGCAACCACAGTCACCTCTTCTCTGGGCACAGTGCAGTTTATTGACTCCCCAAAAATGACTAACAAAGCTGGCCCAGGGTTTCGGTGATAGACATATCCATGATGTTGTTGACACTGCCCTATTGTCCAAGTAAGTCAGGAGTCCTACCTATTGTCTGCTTTTTAATGTCTATGTGTGGCCAATGGTATAGTTTCTTGAACTGTAAAAGGTGACTCTTCAAATGTTCGCTGATGACAGTTCATTTCCAGCAGGAAAACAAGCCTAGGAACCCAACCAACATCTCTCCCGTTTTGTATCCTGTTATCCACTGGATGAAAGAGACTGTCCTGTGCTTGAATGGGGCAAAAGATCAAGATCCTAATTCTGAGAGAAAAAGAAATCTATTCACAGCCCTTGCAAATTGTATTTGGACCCAGACATGCTTTAACAATCCGAAAAATATTCATTTAAAATGACAGTTTTGTTCAAAACAGTATCATCGGTTAGATATTGAAAGTCTTTCATTGTCTACACATGGCTTCATAACACTGACTAATGAGTTACAGGCATTTTCCAAATATTGAGGGTAGAGCTGCATCATGACTTGGTTTTTTGAAACATATCAGATAACACTTCTTGTCTCTTTGCAGCAGCATCTTTGTTGCTTTGCAGCAACATTCATATTACCTTTTTTCCAGCTAAAACGAGTGTTGCCCAAGATCCAGTATTCACTGTCATCAAAGTGAATTTCACCATTGGAGGGGAAGAAGGCATGGGCCAGCTCACCAGTGGTGCCGTCAAAGCAGTAATGAATGGTAGATGTCAAGCAGTCGGTGTGATTCACAGGATAGAAACCTAGAAGCAGAGAAAGGCATCACAAAGTGCAACATAGTGCCTTCAGCAGGCAATGTCCTTAGCAGGCAAGTGTAATGGTATTTCAAGAATGCATCTTCCAGTACAATCATTTTGTGCTTAGCAAAAGCTGTCCTTAAGGGAAAAGTATTACCACGGATTATGAGAATTCCATTTCATTGTGCACCCGATGTCCTAAGCAGGAAAGGGCATTTGAGAAACTGCACAATACATCCAAATGAGTGTCAGCAAAAACTGCCCAAGCGAGAAGGTGTAACCATAACATTGCGAAGTGCAGTGTACTACATCTCAGGCCACGTCCTCTCCCCGCCGGCCTGCCCGGGGAGCCCATTTTCCTCTATTAAGTCCCCACGTAGTGGGGGCTTACAGAACCCTGGGGAAGGACAAAAGTTGGAGAGAGCCCGGACAGCCAGCAGGCCGGCCATCTGGTCACCCAGCCCGCAGGGCCATCTGGTCGCCCGGCCCGCAGGGCCATCTGGTCGCCCGGCCCGCAGGGCCATCTGGTCGCGCAGCCAGGCGATCAGATGGCCCGGGAAGACCCAGCGCCCAGATGGCCTGAGACAGCCGGACCCAGTCACCCTTGCTGTTCGAGGGTGGCCAGGCGTTATGAGGCCGCTGCTCGGGAGGCTCCTTCCCTGGGGCTGCCCACCTCCCTGCTCGACTTGTTTGGGAGCAGTGGGAAGGGGGGGCCCGGCTGGCCCAGGCCATCTGGTCACCCTGCTGACCCGCAAGGGATGGTGGCCCCCATCCCCGCACCCCGGTGGCGCAGGGTCAACCCCCTCCTGAAGAAACCCTCGGCGGACCCCACCGACCTCAAAAACTACAGACCCATCTCCCTGCTCCCGTTCCCAGCGAAAGTCATCGAGAAAGCCATCAACAGCCAACTCGCCACATTCATCAAAGAGCACAACATCCTCGACTCCTCCCAATCCGGCTTCAGAAAAAACCACAGTACGGAAACCGCCCTCCTCGCCGCAACAGACGACATCCGCACCCTACTGGACAAAGGAGAAACAGTAGCCCTCATCCTCCTCGACCTCTCAGCGGCGTTCAACACAGTCTCTCACCGCACCCTAATACGCAGACTCCACGACGCAGGAATCCAGGACAAGGCCCTCGACTGGATCCGCTCCTTCCTCTCCGGCAGAACACAGCGGGTCAGACTCCCCCCTTTCCTCTCGGACCCTACACCTACCACCTGCGGAGTCCCCCAGGGCGCCTCCCTCAGCCCGACGCTCTTCAACGTCTACATGGCTCCACTTGCCCCCATCATCAGAACCTACGTACTCAACATTGTGTCATACGCAGACGACACCCAACTCATCCTCTCCCTATCCAACGAACCCAACACCGCCAGACACAACTTTCGAGCAGGCATGGAAGCCGTCGCCAAATGGATGAAAAACAGCTGCCTACGACTAAACACTAACAAAACAGAAGTACTCATCATGGGCCCAAACCCCGATGCCTGGAGCGACACCTGGTGGCCCCCCCGCCCTCGGAAACCCGCCAATCCCCACGGACCACGCTCGCAACCTGGGAATCATCCTGGACTCCGAGCTCAAAATGGACCGCCAGATCAACTCCGTCTCATCTTCCTGCTTCCACACCCTCTGTCTCCTTCGTAAGACCTTCAAATGGATCCCCCTCGAACACAGAAAGACCGTCACTCACGCCCTGGTCACCAGCAGACTCGACTAGGGCAACGCACTCTACGCCGGCATAAACAAAAACCTCACCCGCAAGCTACAGAACATCCAGAATGCCGCCGCAAGACTGGTCCTCAACCTGCCAAAACACTGCCACATCTCGCAGCACCTGCGCACACTCCACTGGCTCCCCGTCGAGGCTAGAATCACCTTCAAGATACTCACCCACGCACACAAGGCCCTCCACGACACCGGACCAGCATACCTGAACAGCCGACTCAAATTCCACGCACCCCAAAGGACCCTACGATCAGCCCAGCTCTCCTACGCCGTGGTCCCCCACACCAGAAAGACCAGATCGGGAGGCCGCTCCTTCTCCTTCCTCGTGGCCAAAGCCTGGAACGACCTTCTGCTCCTCCTCAGACGGACAACATCGCTCCCCATCTTCGCAAGAAACATCAAAACCTGGCTCTTCGACAGACCCCCTCCTTGATGGACTGGAACCTGCACCCCCCCTATCCCTAGCGCCTTGAGACCCTTACGGGTGAGTAGTCGCGCTCAACAAAAGCCTGATTGATTGATTGAGGGACGGGAGGGGGAGGCCCCCATGCCGGAGGGCACGTGGTGGAGGCGGCCTCCCGCGAGCCCACGTCGCCCCTTCCGCGTCCCTCCCGCCGTCCCGGCGGCAGAGGGACCCACCCCTGGGTGTGGTGGAGGATGGCATCCGCGGGCGCCCACGCACGGAAAGACAAAAGCTTGGCTCAGAGGATGACTTTCAATAGATCGCAGCGAGGTAGCTGCTCTGCTACTTACGAAACCCTGACCCAGAATCAGGTCTACGAATGATTTAGCACCGGGTGCCCCACGAACATGCGGTGCACTAAGGGCGATGGAGGTGGCCCCCTTCCGTCCGCGCTCCAGTCCCCAAGCGAGCGGCTCTACGCACCGGCCCCCCGAGAGAGGCCGGCTATCCCAGGCCAACCGAGGCTCCACGGCACTGCGGTATCGTTACAGTTTAGGGGGGATTCTGACTTAGAGGCGTTCAGTCACAATCCCACAGATGGTAGCTTCGCCCCATTTGCTCCTCAGCCAAGCACATACACCAAATGTCTGAACCTGCAGTACCTCTCGTACTGAGCAGGATTACTATTGCAACAACACATCATCATTAGGGTAAAACTAACCTGTCTCACGACGGTCTAAACCCAGCTCACGTTCCTTATTAGTGGGTGAACAATCCAACGCTTGGTGAATTCTGCTTCACAATGATAGGAAGAGCCGACATCGAAGGATCAAAAGCGACGTCGCTATGAACGCTTGGCCACCACAAGCCAGTTATCCCTGTGGTAACTTTTCTGACACCTCCTGCTTGAAACCCAAAAAGTCAGAAGGATCGTGAGGCCCCGCTTTCACGGTCTGTATTCATACTGAAAATCGAGATCAAGCGAGCTTTTGCCCTTCTGCTCCGCGGGAGGTTTCTGTGCTCCTGAGCTCGCCTTAGGACACCTGCGTTATCGTTTGACAGGTGTACCGCCCCAGTCAAACTCCCCACCTGCCACTGTCCCCGGAGCGGGTCGTGCCCGGCGGGCGCCGGACGCTTGGAGCCAGAAGCGAGAGCCCCACGGGGCTCGCCCCACCGGGTAAGTGAAAAAAGATAAGAGGAGTGGTATTTCACCAGCGGCCCGAGGGCCTCCCACTTATCCTACACCTCTCATGTCTCTTCACAGTGCCAGACTAGAGTCAAGTTCAATAGGGCCTTCTTTCCCCGCTGAGTCTGCCAAGCCCGTTCCCTTGGCTGTGGTTTCGCTAGATAGTAGGTAGGGACAGTGGGAATCTCGTTCATCCATTCATGCACGTCACAAATTAGATGACAAGGCATTTGGCTATTCTGTACCACCTCGCGGTGGCTCATTCTGGGTTATAATGCTGCCCATCAGCGTCAAATCGGTTTTGCTTCCAACAATACAACATTCGTTCGCTCCGGAGTACAGCCACACTGTAAGCTGTCCTCACTAGAACTGGGATCACGTATAGGCCAGAGATAGTACACCGTGCAGTACTATTCCAACAATATAAAATTGTCTACAAACAGTCCTGTGAAATTAAGTATGATTAGCAGGACATCAATAATCAATACAATATGTAGTGATTATGTGTATGTAATTATTTGAGACCTATTCTTCATTCAAGACATTTCAATAATCATGATGTACACTTTTGTATCTAAATTATTATAAGCACACATCTATAAAAGTACACATCTATAATTGCACATCTAGCTAGAAAATACACATCTATAAAAATTCACATCTATAAAATCCACATCTATGCTAATCTTGTGTCAACTATAAACTATTATGTAACTGTTTAACCACATTTAAATATTAATGGATCAACATTTAAGACAATATATGTTTTATAAGAGTGACGTGTGCTGTACGATAGTGTACATCTCAGCATTTAGCTTGAAATTTAATTGTCCATGAATACTTGGCACATTTTAAGAGTGTCCATTAAAGTAGTCAGGCAAACATTCTTCTTGAATGGGAACGACATTCGCAGACCAAGATCAGCCAGAGCAACATCATTACATTGAGACCAAATACCCCGACATCTGACAATAAAGCCATGAAATTTTACAGTTGGTAAGATCTTTGATTTGCTGGGATAGATCCTGATGGTATTTAACTTTACTCTCGAACGCTAATTCAAGGGAATTCTGTGAGTTTTCATAACGAATTGAAACATCAATCACTACAGCAGTACCATTTTTGGTGAACACTACATCTGGTTTTCTTAGTTCACCTTGACTATTTTTAACATGAGGTTCCCTGTATGTCATTCACCCACACCTTTTTGCTCTATCAATGAGCAATTCCAACACTTTGTTATGCCTTTTTATCCTTATGTCCTTGGTTTTGGGACATGCACCTGAAATATGTGAAATTGTTTCGCACACATCTTTGCAGTATCTACAAGTAGCAAATGTACGATTTCTTCCCCTAGTGATGGTTTCTCTAGTATACAAAACATTTGCTCTCAACATCAGTGCAGCTATGAATTGATTTTCTTTCATTTTATTATGTTTGCTGATCCAGAAATTTGAGGTTGGATTACTTGCTAAGTATTTTATACCATCACCTTGGACTGGGAGATTTGCCCATTTCTCAAATTCCTCTTTCCTCCAATCATATGTTGCTACCAAATTCAATTCATAACTCAGAAATCTACTGTCTAAAATGTTGAGTTTCTGTGTTTTGATTATGCTATCAATTTTTTCATTGATTACTTCTCCTGCATACATGAATGAATGAGCTATGTACAGATCTGGAGCTTCCCTGAGATACAATAAACTATTGACTTTGTTTAGACCAATTGTCGTACATAACTTTGGTATACTGACGCCCCCAAAGGATCTTTTCGAATACAGGAGACCATCACATGTGTATGCAGGTAGGTGTAGGAAATGTTTGACATAATTTTTTATTGTTTGATCCA
>CAWUFW010002276.1:2197500-2200000 GCA_963921515.1 Calotriton arnoldi | reverse complement strand
AAAACTGGGGGGAAGCCCATACGCTGTAAGATTCCTAGTAAGTAATCCCACTCTATGGAATCGAACGCTTTAGTAGCGTCTAGAAACACTGCCGCCAATGGTAGGTCTGGGTCCACACTGTGGAGAATTGCAAAGAAGGTTCTGAGGTTGTGGGTGGTCGCTCTCCCCGGGATGAAGCCGGATTGGTCCGGGAGTACAAGCTTTTCCATGATTAAATTTAGTCTGTTTGCTATGATCTTTGCTAAACTTTTAGTGTCACAGTTGATAAGTGACAATGGTCTGTATGAGTCACATTGTTGACTGGGTTTTCCCGGTTTCAGCAGAGAAATAATGTGCGCCTCTCTCATGGATTGAGGGAGTCTGCCGTTATCTAGTGCGTCCTCAAACACTTCCTGGAGGATGGGGGCGAGCAAGTCAATATATGTTTTATAAAATTCTATGGGAAATCCATCTGATCCCGGTGTTTTTCCTGATTTCATATGCATTATGGGTTCTTTTATTTCGTCCAGTTCAAAGGGGGTGCTAAGGAATTCCCGTTGATTGTCTCCCAGCCATCCTAGCGCCACCTCTTCTAAGTAAGCATTAAGATCTAATTCGTCATGTCTTTGTGAGGTATATAGTGCTTCATAATGTGCTGTGAAGGTGCTAAGTATGTCTTTCGTATTCCTGTATGTGTTCTCCCCCGGGCCCGCTATCTCCAAAACCGTGTTGGTGTACCGTGGCTTGCGAATTGTGTCTGCTAAAATTTTCCCAGGTCTTTCTCCCTCTCCGTATCTCCGCGCCACCCAGTGCCTTCCCCTATATTTCGCTTCTCTGTCCGCTGTGGCCACGTATTCAGTAAGTTTGTCCCTAATTTCTCGCTGCACTTGTTGATGTGCGCTGGTTCCAAGCCGCAGCTCTAATTGTTTGATCTCTCCTTCTAATTTATTCAGGGATCTTCGTTTGTCCCGCAGTACGCCCGAGCTCTTGGATATGCAGTATCCCCTAAGCATGACCTTAAAGGCCTCCCACACTGTCTCCACGCTGTCCACCGATCCCTTATTTCTCAGTAAGAAATCTTGTATTTCTTGCCCTAGTTCTGCATGGTAGACCGGGTCTAGCAATGTTAGTGGCTGAAGTCGCCAAGTTCTTTGTGGGGCATCCCATCCTAGGGGGTTAAATGAAAGACTTACCGGCGCATGGTCCGAGTAAGTTCTGGCTAAGTGTTTGGTATCGACAATCTGTGGACCTATGCCACGGGTAACCAGCATGTAGTCCAATCGGGCCCAAGATGCGTGTTGGGTAGCGTAGTGTGTGCCTTCCGCCATGTGTGGATGTAGATGCCGCCATGCGTCTATCACTCCATTAGCTTCCATTATGTTCTGTAACACCTTGCAAGAAGCGTTAAAGTGATGTGGGCCGGGGTTAGACCTATCCATTGTGGGGTTGAGCGCTATATTAAAATCCCCCCCCCAAACAAGGTGGGTAGAGCCAACCTCCAAGATTTCCCCCACAGTTGCGTGAAGAACTCGGGAGAGTCTACGTTGGGGCCATAGCAACATACTAATGTGATGGAGTCCGAGCCTAGTCTACCCCAGGCCATACAATAACGGCCCTGCTGATCTTGTGTCGTTCCTATTGGGACGAAGGGGAACCCCTTTTTAATGATTATGGCCGTCCCTCTTGAATAAGTGGAATATGAGGAAAAAATTCTGTGTTCCGCCCATTTACTAGCAAAGGTAGTGTTTTGTCTCGGGTCCATGTGCGTTTCCTGCAGCATGGCAATGTGCGTCTGGTGTCTGTCTAAGTACGCCAGTATTTGGCGCCGTTTTCTAGGGTCTCCCAAACCTCTTACATTCCAGGTGAGCGTCCTCACTGCTGGGTGTCCAGGTGTGTCAGTCATGGGGGCCAACGTGGCGGCTTAAATGTCAGGATAGGCCTTTTTCGTGTGTGCGCTATGGTTTGACAAAAACAGTGCTCTTGAACATCATATGTACCGTACAAATCACAGTGTGCCTGAATAAACAACTTTTTACCCTCCCCCTCCCACTGAAGCATCCCAATTATGCCAGAATTATACGTCCCTCCCTCCTCCCTTTTCCCCCTACTACCCCAAAAACTAATACTGGCATATTCCCAGCATGAACCATGTGGGGAGCGCCCTCGGGGGGGAACTCCTAGGGGATAGCACTTACCCCCCCCGCCCCCAGAGAGCATCAGCGTTGGAATGGCCTAGCCCCCAGTGGGCAGGGGTGCCCAGAGTAAGTTGTGTCCCTTGATCCCAATTGTCACTTATCTGGTGGCGATCTCCCGGCGGGCTCGTGTGTACAGTCCTTTGATTCCATCAGCCCTTCGTAATTCTATCCAGTGTTCTTATTCTCGCCATATTTGCATGTTTGACTTCGCTCACCGGGGCTACGCTGTAAATTTACAAAGTTCTTCACTCGAGTTCTGGTGAGTCAGCTCCTGTAGATGAGTTAGTCAGGTCTGTGGGCCCGTTGCGTCTTCGGAGGTGTTTTAA
>CAWUFW010002276.1:2170000-2192500 GCA_963921515.1 Calotriton arnoldi | reverse complement strand
CCGGACGGTGGGGAGGTGTTGTCCGGGCCTAGCCCATCTGGTCCCCGGCTGAGAACCGCCAGCCCCAGAGGGGTTCCGGCATACCCTGCCCCTAGTAATCCGGAGGAAAGCTACCCCTCTTTCTGGTAACCCGTGCGCACCGAGTGACAGAGAGGACCCAGGGCGCGGAGGCGCCCGAACTCCTGGAGCCCTGGCTGGGATCGAGGAGGCGGACGAGCCCTCATCGGGACTTCCAGGCCGGCTCGGCCATCTGGTCGCCCCATTGGAAAGCATTGTGCGCGGCCAGATGGCCGAGGGGAAAAGGCGCAATCAGATGGCCGGGACCGAAGGATGCCCATCTGCCCGTCCCGAGCCTTCGCGGTAGGGGTCCCGCCTGCCCTAGCAGGGCTCGGGGGCTCTGCGTCCCGGGGGCTCGGAGAACCCAGCTGGGCCTCAGGCACGGGGAGCCTGGATGCCCGGGGGAGAACTGCCCAGGACCGATGGAGCCCGTCCCGGGCACTTTGCCACGCCGCGGGCCGGAGGAGGGAGCCCCGGATGGTGGGGAGGTGTTGTCCGGGCCTAGCCCATCTGGTCCCCGGCTGAGAACCGCCAGCCCCAGAGGGGTTCCAGCATACCCTCCCTCTAGTAATCCGGAGGAAAGCTACCCCTCTTTCTGGTAACCCGTGCGCATCGAGTGATGGAGGGGACCCAGGGCGCGGAGGCGCCCGACCTCCTGGAGCCCTGGCTGGGATCGGGGAGGCGGACGAGCCCTCATCGGGACTTCCAGTCCGGCCCGACCATCTGGTCACCCCATTGGAAAGCATTGCGCACGACCAGATGGCCGAGGGGAAAGGCGCGACCAGATGGCCGGGACCGAAGGATGCCCATCTGCCTGCCACGAGCCTTCTCCGGAGGTCTCCCGCCTGCCCAAGCAGGGCTTGGGGGCTCTGAGTCCCGGGGGGCTCGGATACCCCAGCTGGGCCTCAGGCCTGGGGCTGAGAATGGGGGTCCCGGCGGACCTCCGACCCAGGCCCATGGCAGAGCTTAACCCATCCCTGGGCCCGCCCGGCGGTCCCGGGCCAGGCTGCGCAGGGAGGCCTCCACGGGCCTGTGTCGGGCCACCAAGGGTCCCGGGCCTATGCTCCTGAACCCATCCAAGCTGGGGAAGGCCCGCCCAGGGCGTGGGATGGAGCCTGGGGTGGGAGCACCCGGCCAGAGCTCTCGGGCCCGGACGCCCAGGGGAGGACTGCCCAGGACCGATGGAGCCCGTCCCGGGCACTTTGCTGCACAGCAGGCCGGAGGAGGGAGCCCCGGGCAGTGGGGAGGTGTTGTCCGGGCCTAGCCCGTCTGGTCCCTGGCTGAGAACCACCAGCCCCGGGGTGGGGCAGTTCCGGCATACCCTGCCCCTAGTAATCTGGAGGAAAGCTACCCTTCTTTCTGGTAACCTGTGCGCACCGAGTGATGGAGGGGACCCAGGGCACGGGGCGCCCGACCTCCTGGAGCCCTTGCTGGGATCGGGGAGGCAAACGAGTCCTCATCGGAATTTCCAGGGCAGCCCGGCCATCTGGTCACCCCATTGGAAAGCATTGCGCATGACCAGATGGCCGAGGGGAAAGGCGCAACCAGATGGCCGGGCCCGAAGGACGCCAATCTGCCCGCCCGAGCCGTCACCGGAGGGCTCCCGCTTGCCCTTTGGAGGGATCGGGGGCTCTGCACCAGGGACCCTTGTCCCGGGCAGATGGACCCTTGGCAGGCCGCAGGACGGGGACTCCCCCACCACAGGCCCTGCCCGAAACCCAGGCCCCGGTCCCGGTCCCTGCTTCTCAACCCAGCCAGGCCGGGGAGATCTGGGAGCCTGCCCGGGCACGAGGGACCCTCGTCCCGGGCACACTGACCCTCGGCTGGCCGCAGGACGTGGGCTCCTGTTCCACAGATATTTTCCATAACTCCGTGGAACTCCGCGTAGTGGCGCTACGCCAACTCTGCCCACCCCTACTGTAAGGTAATGCAGCCTCGGTAATTGAACACAGGTCAGGCGCATTAGGCTCCAGCCCGGTCCTTTCAGAGGCTATGTGTCAATAAGCGAGGATACACTCCCACCCCCGTTCCTATTTTCTCGCAGAGGAGGGTGGTATCAGCAAGACTCACTGATCCCACCTCTCCCTGTGACGAGATGGGACCGAGGCGGGCTTCAGAAGAGTGTCCAGCTCCAGATAGTGTTGCTGTGTTATCACAGTGCATGCGTTTCTGCAGCCTATGCTGCTTTTCAGGAACCAACTGACTTCCCCCATGAAGTCTTGAGCATGTCCTTTCATCTTGCCACTCTTCAGACTTATAACGTCTGAAAATGTTAAGCACTTTTGCTTTCTGGCTCTGTGCAGCAGCATGTTGTCAGTCAGACCAGACCATAGTGCGCTGGCTCGTAGTAGTGCTTTCAGGTGAGGTCATTTTCAAATTAATCTTGTGAAGGCTCTGGCGTTCTTGGAAACTTTCTGCAGCCCGCCTCAGTTTTCCTTCATAGAGCTGAAGATGGCACATTCCAGGAATTGTAAAATGTAGTAGTTTTAAGAGGCTTGTACTTAAGGTTACTACGTTTTACCAGTTGCTGGAATATGCCAGTCTCAAGCTCTGTGAAAGAAAGCTAAGGCAGTGCCCAATAAAAGCGCCTCATCATAGGTTAAGCTTGTTCGTATTATGACATGGTAATTGAGATTAAGTATAAAACAACATAGGCATTCACGTTTTGAATCCCTTTTCATTACTGGCTCAATATGTAGCAATATATAATGGCAATGACAGCCAGTAGAGTAGAAGTGCTGGAGGGTTTATGGTAAAAAACATGTACAGACTTGAAATGCAGGAAAATGGAGTGATCAAGGCATTTCCCTTTTTTCATCGTGTTAGATAGCTGCTCCTTGCAATTCCAGACAAGAGTTTACACCCCGCCACTTTCACATTTCACCAGCCACCACTGATAAAAATAGTATTGGTAAATATATTTTGAAGGCACTGGAAAAGCTCTGCTTCTGGCAGATTTTTTATGTTGGCAAAATGTATAAACCCTGATAACCACTGATTTTGAGAATTTGGAAAAACACTGGAAATACCCACTGTAATCTAAAAAAAAGAAACCCTGAAAACAGGGCAGCCTAAGTATGACACGGTAGTAACACACAATAAACTCAATTGCAATCTAACCTATACCTTTTAAAAAGGATATGTCTATGTTTACACGTAGAAAAACTAAGCAGTTACAATGCTAAGAATAGAAGCAAACTCAAAGGATTCATTGCTTTCTAGGGCCAAAACATGACTAGAAAAAGTTGGATGTCACTTAAATGATAAGTCAATAGAATACAAATAACTTGGATATCTTTGGATAATCGGACAATGTTATTCGACTGGGTAGGTTCAGGCAGCTATCCTACAATGTTTAACCCTTTTGGTGCTCATGACGGAATGGTTCCGTCATGAGAGGGGAGAGAGGTTCCGCAATCAGAGGGGCAGCACCCTAAGGCATGGGGTAAAAGGCAAAAAGTTTGTTCAACTCTTGAAATGGAAGAGGGTGCTAGGGATCACCACGCTTATAGAGTTGGAATGAATGTCTGTGGCAGGTCCACAGCCTGCTTGGAAAGCAGATGTCTTCTGTCCAGTTCTGACAAGCAAGCCCTCAAAGCAGCTGTAGTCTCTGGGTGGCTCATTTAACAGGACAACCTTCACTTCAGTCCACAGGGCCTTGTCTTTGTCCTCCTAATCAGTGGCCTCATCTTCACAGAGTTTGCTTCTTCATGGGCAAGTCAGGGCACCGGAACTTCCGCTGAAGTGGCAGAATTGTTCTCAGCCTCGGGGAGGTACAGCAGCTTCCTGGTCAGAGGTCACACTGTACTGGGTCAGCAAGGCTTCTCTAGAAGTATATGTGAATACATTGAACTGGTTCTGAACAGCCAATTCTTATTTAGTTCCTATGGGTAAGGGCAATCCATTTTTACAATCCTTACCATTGTATTACGCCTGATATTAAGCTTTCAGAATCTGACCTCTGCAGACAGAGGAACAAGATATAACAAATTTGAAATATGAAGAATGCACGGGTGAAATTCTGTTAGTACAAATAGGAAACAAAGAGTTAAATAGTCTTTTTCAGAAATGGACCAGTTCTAAATATTAGTTCTGATTTTTTTCCTTGAAATCCATACGACACAGAGACTTAATGGTTAAAGACAAGCTAGGAGTATAATAAAATAGACAAAGGGTTTCATTTAGAGTTTGGCGGACAGGTTGCGCCACCACAAACGTGGGGGAGGACCCTTTCTGCTGAAACTGACTGTCCACCCGATCAATTTTGAGTAGGATTTCCAAACGCGGTGCCCCCGCTGACTTCACTGGCAGAAGTCCCTCACTGACGGCCAGACAGAGTTGTGGCTGTCGGTATAGGTGCATCAGACCATCTGCCCTGTTTAGTACTGACAATCCGATATACTTTTTCTCAAGTCGGGACTGCCAGGGAAACTCTGGTGGTAACAAACTGGAAACATTTTAAAATGTTCCTCATAGGCTGAGAGAAAACTCCCAGGTTGTCAGGGTTATTAGTTTTTTGTTTTTCAAACACAAAGTTCAGATTTGCGATTCTTTTGTTATTTAAAAAAAAAACTTGGCTGAGTGGCTTCCTGAAACATACCAGCCAATCAGCAAACTTTCAGTGTCGTAAGAGGAGCTGGGATGGTGGCAGCACCTCTGAAGGCACCATGATCTCTGCAGGGCCGGTGGAGTTCTCAAAATATCGTGGGTGGTAGTCCAGCCAGGATGGTGGAAGTAATGACCTCTGCCACTCCAATGGATGGCAAGCTGCCTGTCATACTCCACATGAGGCTCAAGAACAACAAAAAAATAAAAGAGTGCTGATGTGTTTTTTGTAATAGTGAAGATGTATACTGTCATGCTCTGATGGAAAGTATTATAGGAAGGTGGTGTGCATGGGACATCTGATAAATTCTTACACGACTTTCCAAATCTTTGTCCTCACGAGCCATTTAATGACTGATCAGAAAGGCAGGAATTTCTTTTGGGTTTTTTTCTCAGGAAATAATTTCTACTCCCACACCCATCACAATACATTCAAGACTGTTGTACCCAGCCTGCATCAGTTATCCTGTTTATGTATTTCACATTACTCTGTCCAAACATGCAGGTAATACTCCATCATCCAGTGATGGGGACATTTTAATGTTTTACCTACAGTCCTTCCTGTGAGTTGCAATGACCCCTTCAGTTGGTGGACGGAATGCTTTTGGTTGGCCAAAGATAAGATTGAGAGGACAAGATTCATCTGTGATGCCCTAGTTCTTGAGATAGGCTTCACGAGGCCAGTGAGCTCATATTCTTAATATTTTCCTTTAGTGCCTTGACCTTCTTTGCAAGGCTAGTGATCACACGCCTGAGGGACATCTCAGGTTCTGGGCTGAAATGGCTATATTATTTTGGCTTTCTAGACAGGTACTCTCTTCTGCCTTGTTATCAACCTTTAGTCCCAGATATCTAGCTGCTGACTTCTTGTGTAGGGAACTAACCTTTTCCAGAGTCCCCCACCAGATTTTTTAGCCTCAGTTCTCCCCTTCCCTCTCTATCAAAAGGCCTATCCATAAAAGGCGGTTGGATGGATACTGAGTGAGTTAGTAGATGCTGCCTACAGCATGTTACACTGAGCTCTTGATCCTGGGCAGGCTTTCATGACTCTAACCTCCCTCTCAGCCTCCAGGCTTCTCCTCCTGCCAGGTCTATCCATGATTTCCTGGATCCAGCTGCTTGGGTGGGGACAAGATAATACAGAAAGGAGCAAGTACTTCTGAGCACTTGATTCCTGGGCACCACCAGGAGCCTTTTTTAATCAAAGAAAAAGGTTGGCCAGGATTGAGTGTGGATCTAAACTCTGGAGTCTCCTCCTAGCTGGCCACCACCGTACATGTGATAACCCTTCTTTTAGACAGGCATGATTTAAGATATCATAGACCCCTTACTTCATCCTCTCTCTGTGAATAGCCTCTCATGACTGATCACATGCACACCCAGCAAGTCAAAGAAGAGCAATGGAAAGGCAATGGCACAACCTAGAGAGCAGGAGGAAATCAAAAGCATATGCAAACAGGTGATAAGCGTGAATACAAAGTAGTTGCGTCTGGTAGCATAAGGCAGACATCAGAGCTTAGAAGAGGAAGTAAGATAGTAACAGGACTTTAGGTTAATCAGCACATAACGGTGGGATCCCAAAAAATCAGTAAATTTGTAGTTTTCGTTTTCTTGTATTGACATCTTCCAATCAACACACTTCCTCTTTCAATCCATCATCCAGCTTTCCTGCCCCAATAAGAGCTAGCTAAGCGCAGAAAGATATTTCTAAAGCAGGGGAGCGCAATCTTAGTTGCTTTCAGGAATGCATTGGGAATTAATCTACTTCTCTACTCTCAAGAGATGGAGGTTGGGTCAGTAGTTGCTGTTAGGATCTATGGTTTGGTCTGCTTTAGGACCTGTGCTTCATGTTTGCAGGTGTGGTCTGTGGCTGAATGTATATTCAGTGGATGAAGATGGCTCTGTTGGAGGAGGCGTCGCTCTACATGGTAGGTGTTTGGCTGTAGATGGAGGTATGGTAAGTGGATAGCTGTTTTATCGATTGCTTGTGTTGTGGTACATTGATGGTTAGTTCTGTGATTGGACATGTGCTCTTTTGTCAGAGGTTTGTATTATGCTTAGAGGTGTGCTCAGTATTTGGAGGTATGGTCTCTAAGTGGAAATGTAGTTTAAGTGTAGAGGCGTAGGTGGTAGGTAGAGATGAGGCATACTAAAGAAGTTGTTCTCCATGTTGGGGTTGGCCAACAGAAAGTTTAGGAAAGAGACAGCCCTCTGTCTGAAAGATTTCCAATGGGGCTAGTAAGCAGCAGGGGTTGTAATATACAGGCATCTACCATGAGGTTTGTAATCTACACACCTCTGCCTAGAGAAAGTATAAACTTAGGTGTGCCCAAGACACTGTGGTTGAGGTAAGTATATGTTTTCACCCAGTCATTCAATGGTGTCAACAATGACGTGCTACATAATGGAGGAATACCAGAAGGACTAAGTATTCGAGGCAGTGTAAGATGTCTGCTCATTGTTTTTATTTGAACTGAGTTTGAAAACCATGATCAGACAAAATGGAGAGTGCATCGCACATGCACTGGCCTATTAGCCTACTTCAGGTTAAGCCACACAAAGGGAGAAAGGAAAGAATGGGCACCTTGCCTTGCAAAGTGGATTCACCAATGAGCACAGTCATCCTTCGTTACTGTAGCTCCTTGGTGGGTACTTTCCCAGTGTCCCTGAATTGGAGTATCTGCTGGAGGACGCATTTTTGGTTTCTTAAAAAGTCTTTTAAAAGTAACTTTCCAACTATGGCAGATCACAGGCTTTGCCAATCTTCCAAGACAAGTGATGCAGAGACATGCTCTCTGATAAGTCCCAGGTAGGTTTCCTTTTTAGGTATATGAATATTACACACATATGAGAGTTTCCTAAAGGTGAGCAAAATTAAATATTATGTTTTGTATATCTCAGGAAGAGCCCTGAAAGATGTGGGTCCATCATCCCCGGTCAGATTCAGGCAGGTATACGTACCTAGAGGGATAGACCAACCAATTTCTAGGGCGACCAAAAAGCTTCCATGTGTTTTAATCATCCATATGCTATGATTATAGGCATTGTCAAATGTTCAGTGAGGGATCTATAAGTGGAGAAGGTTCCCCAGAAAATCAGGTATAGTCTGCTTGAAGTGTGAATTATGAGTACAGGTGTTGTGTATAGAAGGAGGCGTGCTGTGTATAGAAGGAGGTGTGCTGTGTATAGAAGGAGGTGATCATGAAAGGAGGTATATTCTGTGGATGGTGGTTTCATCTATTGCTGGATGTGTGAACTATCAATGGAGATGTATATTACATGCAGTTGTAGGTGAGTCACTTGGTGGTGTGATTTATTAGTGGATTTGTGGTCTGTGAAAGGAGATGAGCTGTACAAAAGGATGTACAATACGTGGTTGATATATGACTGAAGATACGGAATATGTTATGCAGCTGTAATTGCAGTTTATGGGAGAAAGTCTGGTTCACAAAAGGAGGTGTGGTCTGTGTTTGGAGGTGTGACCTATAGTGGGAGGAGTAAACTATCATAGGCTGTATGGTATGTGGCTTTAGATAGGTGATTTACAAAAGGAGGTGTGGTCTGTGGTTGGAACTGTGACCTATAGTGGGAAGTGCGAACTATCATTGGCTGCATGTTATGTGGCTGTAGGTATGGTATATGGAAGTAGGTGTGGTTTACGAAAGGAGATATGGTTTGCATTTGGAGGTATGATCTATGGTTCGAGGTGTGGACTATTATTGAATAGTATGTTATGCAGTTGACAGTGTGGTCTGTGGCTGATGGTGTGGTCTAGGTGAGGAGTTGGTCTATTGGAGGAGGTGTGGTCTAGGTAAGGAAGTATGGTCTGTGGTTCAAGATGCAGTCTATGACTGAACTGCTATTTCCAGTGTGCTATGAGGTCGTGTGTGTGTGATCTGTAGATGGGAGTGTGGTTTATGGTTGTAGGCGTGCTTTGTGGCTGGGGGTGTGGTCTAAGATTGCTGATGGGACTAATGTTAGGATCGGGGTGTGATCAGAATCTTTTAAAACCTTAATACCCTTTTTCATGTCTTGTGCATTACTTACCTATTTTCAAATCACTCTCCTGGTCGGGGGGAACCTCTTTGAACTGGAAGGGAGACACCTCGCTCCACATGTCAAAAGCAGCAACAATCCCCTTGCGTGTGTCACTTTCGTTGATCAAGTTTCTTGGAAATGATAGGATTCTGTGAAGACAAAGTAAAGCAACCCCTTAATAAAACTTCTTGGAAGAGTCCTTGACTTGCCAACAAGCCAGCGCCTCATGGCCATCAAGTGTGTGCTTGGGTGAAAACAACAGTAAATCATAGGTGGTAGCAATGCTCTAAGCCTTTGTCTCATTCTGCAAGTTTTGGAGGGTTTCGCTGTGAGTTTTTATGGAGTTTGAGAATTCTAGGGCTATTCAAGTAAAATGTTCTTAACTTAGTTTTTTTTCTATTTGCTTCTGTCAACAAACATTTGTGGTGGATCTAGTGCCTTCACGGGGAAACCTATCTTCACTCACTATATTGGATCACTCTTCCTTCAACTAAAACTTCACACCTACTTCAAAACTAGTTATTTCTCTTTGAGGTTAATCACATTTCTAAAAGCCCTTCCTTCAGAAAGTTTTGCACCATTCTCTATGCAGAAGGCCAAACCCTGGAATTTAAGGGGAACAATAATTTTGGTGAGCAGTAAAAAGACCAGCCTCAAAGCACCTTAAATTACTTGTTAGCACAACTGTGCCTGTCCTCACACCTTTCAGCGTCACTTTATAACTAAGAGCAGTTATAATTTCACCAGGAGAAGACTGCAGAAATGTCTCCAAACCTCAGGCACAACACACAGTGCTTCCCACAAAGTCCAAACTAAAAACCCTAATTCTCCCAACCATGCACATCTAAAGGGATTCTCAGTTACTCACTCACTGGCAAAACGCTTTGTAGCCTCAACACGAGTACGAAAGAACGTTCAAACGCTGCCATACAATACAATCACACTGTGTCCCTGGCCATACTTGATACTTCTCTTTCGGTATGAATGTCTCACGCCTTTTTATGAAACATTTTGTTTCATATGCTTTTTGTCAGGTTATCCATTCTACAGTGGCCATCGGTTAGAGCCCCTTTTCTCCGCCTCTCTCAACCTCACCATGCGTCCTCTGGGCCTCTGCCTTTATTTCCACTTTACCTCCTTTACTCGTCTGTCCCAGAAGCCTGGAGGTATAATAAGAGGTCAACAAGGAGCCACGATGAATGTCAACCACATCACCCTCATCTCCTACCTGTCGCCCACTTCTCCCTGGTCTCCTACTTACCTTATTTATCATACCTCCTTTCCCTTTAAAATGAAGCGGCATAACCAGGCAGCCACAGTATGTTTTTGGGCCGTAAAGCCAGGATTTCTGGCTGGATAAGATTTAAAAGCAACTTTACGGTGGAGCTGAGGGTTGTCTCAAAGAACTGTATTGAGAAAACTAATGGCAAATGAAGCATTTTATGGAACATTTAGTTTTTACTATTGATTAAAAATGGAATAACGTCTAAGACATTTTCACAAAGGAAAATGTCCTACCAATAGTAGCCTTTTTAGGCACATTGGCCGAGTATCCCTAATGAAAAAAGGATAAAAATTAAAAGCAACTTTGCAGGAAGGTTTACAGTTTGTACCGCAATGAGTTTTGGAAATATTAGTGGCAAATCGGCCATTTTAAAGCATACTAAATCAGTAACATTGGTCAAATCTGGATATGGTGAAATACAATTACAGGCGGAATTAAGGGCTATAGCCAGGCAATACTGGGGAACATATTTTCAAATATAGCATTTTAAAGCACACTGAACAAGTAAGCTGGTTTAAAACTGGCTAAGATTTATAGACAAATTTACCAAGGAGTTTGAGGTTCTCTCGTAAGAATGGTTTAGGAAAGGTTTTGTCAAATGGCACATTTTAAACTACACTGGGTCTGTAATACTGGCCAAAACGATGTAGGATTTAATGCATTTTATGGATCTGGAAGGGGGAGTTCCTATATGGATTTTTGGGGGAAATTAGCAGTACATTTTGAAGCACACAGGCAAATTAACATTGAGCTCCACTGCATAAGTATTTGACATTCGATGTTTCTAATCCCCAACCACATTACAGAGACTGCCCTAATCGCCACCATGGATGACATCCCGATAATCATGGACAGAGGTGACACCACAGTCCTCATCCTTTTGGATCTTTCCCCAGCCTTTGACATCGTCTACCACCCCATCCTTATCCAACAACCGCACGAAGCCAGCATCCGAGGTCCCACACTTAACTGGATTTGCTTCTTCATGACAGGCCGCACCCAGTCGGTCAAACTGGCCCACTTCACCTCAAAACACCGTCAACATCATCTGCAAAGTTCCATAAACCTACAAGACACATCATCTAAGCCGGGCTCCTACTCGCACCCCCCCCCCCCTCCCCCTTGCATAGTCAGTACCAGATCACATTCATTTCAGGCACTTCAATGAGTTGAAGGCACAGAGACTCTGGGTGTTGAGCTTGGAGTTGTTTCTGTGGATTTGATTGACAGCTTTAAATACATTGGATAGTCCCAGTTTGAATGCGAACCTGCTCATTCAGTGAACAATGCAGTGAACACCGGGGTACACACTACTACTTGAATCACAGTGATTGAATCACTCTCAGAGCTAATGATATTCAACAGCAAAAATGATGATGCTATTGAACAGTCTCCCAAAAGATGAAGGCATATTTACATGAAGATATGTAAAGTTCCGAGACACTAGGATGTTCCCAAAACTAACAAGTGGTACATTAGGGATCCATGTGTTATTTGATAAGTAGAAGTACTTCATTTGAAACAAAACTGGTTTGACTCTACTCGGTTATTTTTTCTGCTTTGTCCTTTGCCATCATCAGGAATTAGGCCTCAAAAAGATCCACTTGCAGAACAGGATCATCTATAAACAAGAAAAGGTGATGCTATTGATGACAGTTTAAGTCGGCTCATATCTGATGCAATTAGCTCATCCAGTCGTTTATTTCTTTATGTTCTATCACCGACATCATTTTGAACACAATACTACAAGTGGTATAATGCAAAGAAGAGGACTAGATGTGCTGCTCATAATTAACTACAAGTAATGCCTAGAGACCATTTGCTACCCACATCTGCTTCACACCATAAATGGCTCACATTCAGAACTTTATCAGATACATAGCAACCAAATCCCACCCAAGCCATTTGTCACAACTTCAATCAGTACTGGATCCATCGTCAACAGTATGCTGCATTCTGGGACTTGTAGTTCCTTTTAACATTGTAAATGTGGTTCAAAACTTCCAGAATGTGAAGTGATGTTGGTCGAAAACGCCAGTACTAGCTGTAGTTGTTAACCATAACATAGTGCTACTTGGCAGTTAGCGCCTCATAAAATAGAACCAACTACTAACCATGGAACCCTACAAGTGGGGAGAGGATGTGGCGTGATGGCCACAGCTGCCAATTTCGAAGCCGGGGAACCAGGTTTGAGTCCCGGCATGGCTCAACATCCTGTGATTCTGGACAAATCACTTAATTTCCCTGTGCCTACCAAAATGAGTGGGTCCTTAACTGGTGCTATAGGCGCCGGTGTTGATGATTAAGCACCAGTGCTGAGCACCGGAAACCATCAGCTCAAATTAAGCACTGACATCCTGCTGTTCAGCAAAACCTTCACATGCCAATGCCATGGGACCCTTATTGAAAAGGATCGGCTAAATAGCAACAGCTTGTCCGCCACCAAATTCAATAGGGATAACCCTACCTCACGGTGAATCGGAGTCAGAGGCATCCCGAGGTAGCCCAATAAGTGCGATTGAACGAGAATGAGTAAGTGCAAGAGAGTGAATGATAATGAATGAGTGCAAGTGAGTGCAAATCAATGAGAGTGAGTGAGAATGGGCGTGAGTGGATGTAAGTGAGTGTTAGTAAGAATATGGTGTTATGTTGTCGAGTTTGCCATTGGCCGTATTATACTGAAGCTCATTCTTGGCTTACAGAAGCATTCATGGAAAAATACTGACACTTGCATGGTGTGTACAATTCTTAGCTGTACAGGCACCTGTCACAAGATACTGGCACTTGGATACTGGAGGTGATTCTCGGCATATGGGGCATCCACAGAAAATGTTGGTGCTAACACATTGTAGTTAATTTGTGTCATAAGAGAAGACAACCATGGAAATGGAAGGGAGGCAAACATGACAAAATGCTGACCCTCACATACTTGAGGTCATTTTTGACATAAGGGTCACCTATGGCATATAGAAGACATTAATAGCAAAATTCTGGCGCAGGCAAACTGCAGATAATGTTGGACATTAGGGGCCTCCACGGCATACAAGTGGCACTTATGACAAAATGCTGGCACTGTCACAATGGAGGTAATTTCTTTTAACAAATAGGGGCACTCAGAGCAAATTTTGAAAAAAACACAGGGTCACCTCCTGAGAAGCACCAGGTTTAATTGGCTCGGCAAACCATGAAAATACTTTCATATTTAATTAGAGCCCTTTCAGAGTCTGTGGCCTTTTACAAATTTATGTGAAAATTGTGTTTAAATGCATCGTATGACCAAATTTCTTCCTCAACGTTTTTGGGTAAATTCCTCCGCCACTTTCAGAGATCATGTCAGCATCCTAATGCAAGTGATATTTAAAACAGACATTTGTCTGTTGTTTTGTTATATTAATCATTGTTAATATGGAACTTCAGCGATGTCAACTATTGCTATATCATCATGGTTAACATCACTTGACATCACGTTCAGGGATGATTAGGGAGCCATGAGTCATATGATGCATTTTCCTGTGATGTCATTAAGGTCAAAGGGTGCATGATGTCACTTCCACTATCCCTGACATTTCAACATGGTTAATCGGTATTCTAGGAATGTTAACTCTGGGGATGTGTGGACCAAGTGTAAGTCCATAACATTGGTAATGAGACCCTGAGGGTGAGATCCTCCACAGATCTCCACTACAGATGTGGCTAAGGGGACCGCTTCCCACTATAGGCCCTTAATATAGGTGTCAGGGAAGGTTCACTGTGAGAATTCTCAAATTTATCAAGAAGCTTTAGAGTCAATAATACAGACTCACATCAGGCATCAATGTGGAATTTCGATCTCATAGGAGAAACTGCATGGTAGGCTCAAGAGTTAAATGAAAATACACTTTCTATCCTGCTTCTATGAACAGGTGATACATATTTTGAATTGTGTGCTCTTTTGCCAAATTTTGAACCTTGCATTTAAGAATATTTATAGTCCGTTGTATATTTCCATGTTCTCTTTCAGCTGGCCTACTTGGGCCTTTCCTCCCTTCTAGAGCTAACCAGTTAAAGCGATGTCATCCACGTACATTAATGGGGAAACGCATCTTCTTAGACAATAGTGAGTATACATACACTGACTTATTAATATATAATGGCAATTAAGTTTCTTCATTGCTGTCATCCAAAAAACTTGATGCCAAATCCTGTGCCCGCCATATCACTTATTAACAGTTAGCTCAGTTGAGAGTACATGATAAACCATGTCCTCAACTGCTGATAAAGGATTTTGCTGCATGAGAAAAGGCTGCAAAACCAATAGCAGCAGCTGTAGGGACGTACATTTGAAGAGCAATACAGTAGGCTCACAATGACGCAAGAGCTGGGCAATGGTCACTACAGAGAAACGCGAACCTCCAAGAACTGTAGCTGTATTTCCCCTGCAAACTCTTGTTTTTTCCAACTTGGAATGCGTATGCAAAACCTGTAAAACAGGCCCGAGGATTCATATTTAGTTTCTGTGGAATGAAGAAAAATCACCCATTGCTAGCTGCAAGTACTAGAATGCATCTATCCCTTGATCAGTTGAACACACATGGAATCAGGAAACTTCAGATCTGGTATTGAACTAGTTATTCGACATTTAGGCCCAGACCAATCATGCCACCCGCTGGCTGAGCCCAAAGCGGGTAAAGCACTACAGAAAAACAAATTTGACATGAAATGAGATAACTACTGCTAACAGAAAGAATGAAGTAGTGTTAAAGGAGACTGGTGAGGCCTCACTTGGAATATAGTATCGGGGTCTGCAAGGAGAAGCTCCAAAATGATAAATAGACATTTATAAAGCCAGAAAATATGCAGGATATGCACTGGGAATCAGGAAGTTGGCTTCACTAGAGAGGGGCACATGTGAGTGGGTGGGCCTGGAGTAGGGTGCATTTAGGTTTGGATGTACTTTCTGTAGGGTACATTTGATGTTCGGCATGCTTGTGGCGGGTATCACTTGTGGCTGCATGCTTTTGGGGATAGCTGCACTTGGGGTTGATTGAACATGGCATTGTATGCATTTTTGATTGAGGAAAAAACTGACCGCCTGTGCCAGGGCACAAAACAGAGCCCGATAGAGACCCGTTTCGAGGCCTCCGTAAAAAAACTGCTGGTGCTCAGACCCGGTGAGACCCGGCCCACTTAAAGCCCTGCCTTTTTACCTTCACCACTGCCAACTATTCTATGGAGTCCTCACTGTCCCCCAGCTCTCCTGTCAGTGAAATCCTGCGCAGCACTCGATACTTCACACATCTCCATCGTGACCTAACTTACCACATGTTTATCAACCTCAAACCCTGCCAAGTTACTTCTGGACCTAGAACTTTGCTCTTCCTCATGTTCTTTCTCTGTTAACCAATGGCAAGTGCCATCCTTTCTGTGTAATAGCCATACTCTGCAATATAGCCAATACTGTCATCATAACCACAAGCCCCTTTGATGCTTCCCTTGCTATCCACACTGTGTTTCTCCCCACCACAGTGAACCCAGCTGTGGCTCTTTCACCTCTTTGCGCATCTTTCCTTTTATTCCTCACCTGTGAGACCAACCCTGGCCTTTCTGCATCCTTCCGGGACTGTAGTTTTTGCTCTGTGTGTCTCCTTTGACATCCCATTGCTCCTACCCAGGGCACCCCTGTCACTGGGTTTCCATACACAAGTTATCTAGCCATTGTCCCTTCCTGTGCCCCATTTGTTAGACTCCAAAACCTCCCCCCTTGTTCTAAACTGTGGCCTGTTTTAGTGTACCACCTTTGCAGCTACACCACAGGAAGGGACACTGCAGGTCATTGTCCTCTCCTACTGTCAACATACTCCTTACCCCCGCCATTCGTTGCTTTCCTCGATGGCTTCGTTTCTCATCACATTGTACTGTCTGCATGACCCAGTGTGTAGTAATTATAAAGCTCTTCAATCCCTGGCGGCACAGCACCCAGGATAATGTGCTGCATGGGTACAAACATATAAGGTCGCAAAGGCGAGACCTATTGGCTAAGCCAATGCTTGTTAATTTGGTGTGCCGAAGGCGGGGTGTATTTGGCATTGAGTGCACTTCGAGTAAGGAGCACATGAGACTAAGAGAATTTGGACTTGGTTAACTTGAGGCTTGTTTTTTTCCCCGGAGTTTATATAGCGCGAACTTGACCCAAAGGTATCAGAGCGCTTTACATGAGCACCAGTTGCGTTACAGATGGACACATTTGTTTTTTGTGAGGCACTGGGAGATTAAGTGATTTGCCCAGAATCACAGGATGTTGAGCGTCCCTGCCGAGACTCGAACCCAGTTCCCCAGCGTCGAGGTTGACCGCTCTAGCCGTAATGCCACATCCTCTCCCCATTGGTTCACTTACTGTAAGTGCACTTTGGGGCGGGTGGAGCTGGAGTGGGAGTTGGTAGAACTTGGGGTGTGCCTGTGATTGAGTATATGGTGGGCTGGGTGTGCATGGGTCTGGGGGCATCGGGGTTGCACCGTCTTGGGGCTAGGTGGATACTGGCATGGAGAAAGTGATAGTTATGAAGAGAAGAGGTTAAGAACACCCCACAAAGAAGGATTGTCGAATGTGAAGGTTCCTTTGCCTTCTCTAACATCTTACTGCAATTATGTCTATGTGCTCTGTTTTCTCTATGATTTTCAAGTTTATCTCTAGCTTATGTTTCTATAGAGGCTCCATCGGTTATTCCAACAATACACTTAGTACAGAACATAGCACACAAACCCAGCACATCCCAGATAGCCCTTAAATCCCAACCCAAGACAGACATGCCATGGAGTTGGGTGAGAAGGTGCTCTTAATAGCACTGTCAATACATCACCTTGCAAAAGAATTGAGTGACCACTTTGAACATGGACACAACAAAGCCTGACTATGCAATTAAATGGCTATAAAGACATCCAACAGCACTTTCTACCATCAGCTTCTTTCCACACATACATGTTTTCCATGCAAGTGGCTGCCTTATCATCTGAAGAAATATGTAAAATAGTAGTGCAACCGTCCAGTCTCAACCATCGGGAAAAAAACGTAAAACGCATTAAAACTGACATATACACACACTACTGACTACACACTTTCACAAAACTGATCCAGACTTCAGTCAGCGATCGAAGTGTTTGGAAAGACATGCTGGATTACTGCAAGGTGCTGCGATTCTATATCTACTATTAACAGATTGTGCGCTACTGAAGTGCGAATTAATAAAAGGCAATCTGATGAGGCAGATGCAAGGATTTAAACTTGTAACTGGGTACCACTGGGTACAGGGGAGAAGATCAAGTGATGGAATTCCTCAGGTATATGAATGAATACATAGATTGGAGCTCATCAGAGATACTTGCATAGAACAAAGGGAGAAGGGGTCTTGGGAGTCATATAGCTGGTTTTTACATAGTGCGTTTTACAACACTTTTGTTTTTTTGGTCGCTATGAATGACGGGTTAAACCTACTGAATTTAATTGTACCCAAGTTACCAACTTCACAAGGTTGAAGGGCTAAACTGATCTTTCCATAAGGATTGGACCTCATAACCTGCAGAACAGTAGATGTCAGAAGGCAGAATTTAACTGGCTGAACCATCTTGACAGAAGCATTACTTCATGGAAATGTCAGTAAAGGTGGGTACAGAAGAAACCCATAACATGATAAAGAAACAGAGCTGATAAGTGAGGGCCTCTGGTGTTGCCTAAAGCTGAGCGATGAGTCTGGATGTTTATGCAGCCCTCATTTTTATGGTCTGACTTGACAGCCCAGCTGTCACCAAACAATTATGTGAGTATTACCATGAGAGGGGATTTGGCTCTGCCCAAATCTTGGGAGCCCTGAGTACATGTTTTGATTGAGCAGAACATGTGTGCTTCCACAGAAAAACTGCTTGTCCTCCATGCAGCTGTGATCATTATGCTTGTTTATTCAGCTACCTGAGCTTAAACTGTGAGGAGCACACACATGACATTGCAATGCTATTAAAGTGCCTTAGCTATCTACATAATTTATGTTGTTAGGTCGAGCATGGGCAGCGCATGCACTGCTCTGCGAGGCATGCTGTATTAAGGCTAGGCATAGAAGCGCTGCCCATTTCACGCCCATCTTTTCAATTGGCTCCTGTTACTGTCCTTGAGAAATCGTTGCTTTTCATTTGTAAATAGGCTTAATAGTCCTTCCTTGGGACCGCCTTGTCTGCATTTGTAACCTCCCATAACAACTGGACTTTTTACTTGTGTCGTTACACGGTCTGCTTTATAAGTCGGTGAGCACTATTTTCTTTAATGATGTTCCCCTATTCCACCAACGACATCGCAACATGCTGCACGCTTTTAGTAATGTATTTATTTAAATCACAGCGCGGTCTGCTTTAACTATAGAGGCCGAGCTTATTTAATTATTTAATTTACGCCGCAGTCCGCTTTCACTTTAGTGGCCGCGCTTATTTAATTATTTATTTTACAGCGTGGGCCGCTTTCACATTAACGGGCGCGCTTATTTATTTAACAGCGCTGGCCGCATTCACGCTAGCAGCAATGCTACAGAAGCTTTCTTAATTATTATTTTTTTTACTTTGGGTGAAAGCACCCCATACGCACTTTCACTTTAATGTTGGCTGTGCCCCTTTCTTTAGATGCTGCTCACTGTAACCTGAATACGGGAGCAGCGTCTAAAGAAAGGGGCGCGGCCACCATTAAAGTGGTCACGCATTTGCCAGAGTTTGAGCTATTGGCATTAAAAATAACAATGCCTTTTATTTATGTGTTTTTAAAAGCACATAAATTAAAGGCATTGTCATTGACGAGGCCAATAGCTTAAATGCTCGCAAATGCGAGACCTATTGCATTGAAAATGCTTGTTTTTCTCTGGCAGAGGCACAGATGGGAGAAGGACAGTCATTAGCCTATATGAATTTTTAGGTCTGGCTTGACAGTGAACTGTCACCTGCCCTTTTAACCTAGATCTAGATTATTTAACAGTTCTTTGCTTCCACGCAAATACATATTCTTTCCCATGCATGACATTACTATCCAACATTCTTTTAAAGCCAGGCCTTTTGGCATTGCCAATGCTTGTTTGTATCTATAAACACTGAAGTAAATCGTAAAGTTACAAAACGGTTAAAAATGTGGGAGCCATGAGCAGTCTCTGTGGTTCGAGAGGAGCCTGTGGGGGAAGGATGGGACGGGTGAAATGGTTGCCTAGGCTTCGGGTTACATTAATTCTGGATTTGCCTGGAGCTGACAATCTAGCTTTCTGTTGGCAAGGGAAACCGCCAGACTAGAGGGAGAAACCCGCGTGCAGACTACAAAGACGGCCAAGAGAAGTTCAAAACAGGTCAAACTACTTATTGCAAAGGTATAATCTGCAGAAGAACGTTCCAGAACCCTTGTTGCAATAACGAATCGCAGAAAACGACATGGAGAAGAAGACAGACTCCTGCCCAATCACACAAGCGGTATCAACAAGCTACGAAATCACAGAAGCAATACCGAGTACTAAAAAACCCAAAGAAGCACACTGACGGCTACAAACCACTAAATAACTACTACCAAATAAAGCGGCAGAATTGATTGCTTTAAAACTACAGATAGAGAACAAACTGCTATAATCACACTCAGTGAATGATTGCTTTAAAACAACAACACAAGTGCAAAGTACTACAAAACCCCAGGTGCAGTACTGCCTGCTTTACAAACAAGTAGCTGCTAGAAAATAAAACAATAGATAGCAACTCCTTCAAAAGCATAAAACATTGCCAACAGCCACAAATTACAAAAGCAATACATATTACTACAAAAAAACAATACTGACGGCTACAAAACAGCAACACTGTTAAATACCACAGACAAAATTAAAATGGAGCCAAACCACAAAAACAAAACCCACTGACACAAAACAGGTGAAGCCAAACTAACAGCCACACAACAATATAAATAATAACAGCCACAAAACCACAGTGCAATACGGATTGTTGCAACACCACATGCAGTAAAACTACTGAAGTAACACTGCCATGATAAAAGCACAGATGTGATACTGACTGCTACAGAATCACAGACACAACACTGACGCTACACAAGAACATAAATACGTATTGCTATATATCTACATAAATAATTTATACTATTACAAACAGAAAAGGTAAAGACTGGAATGAAAGCATGACAGTGCGGGTGGCTATGAACACACAGAACTACTCATTTCCACAAAAACATAGAAGGAACACTGTTACAAAACCACACTGACTGATAAAAAATAATGCTGACTGCTGAAAACCAATATAATACATTTCTAACTGCTTCAAAAGCACAGAAGCCACACTGTGCTACATCAGCAATTAATAAGTACAGGAATTCTGCTGCCTTGTTTAAGAAGAAAACAAACTCAGTCCTAGAATTAAAGCCCAGTTGGCAGAGTACCAGGTGTGCACCACAACTATCACCTACTTGTAGGTCAAATTCAGGTGGTCCCATTTCAGCTGTGCTGGGGTCAGCGTGTAGCGCTTTGCTCGCAGATGGCGAGGAAGGTGAAAGGTGGCACTTGGAGCATCTGCTGATGTGGTTTCAGAAGCATGAGGCGCTATGGCCAGAGCAGTGAGGGGTACGGTCTCTCCCTGTGAAAGAAGAAAGATAACAAGTGACATTAACCAGGTGTACCCAGCACAGAGTTCACAGCCCGGTAAGTGGGCACATGTGGACACTTAACTATAGTACTGATTGACTAAACCAATCATCAGGTGAATTAAACATGGTAAAATATATATGTGTCTTTTATCGTTCATTGGAAGAGATAACTTTTTTCAATCTTTGGAAAACTGTATCTATCTCTCCCTCTATACATATATATCTATATATGTATGTCAGTGTGTATATGTAAGAAATTGGGTTGTTAGTTGCAAAGAATGTGAGTCCTGCACAAGTAATAAGTCAGCAATAGTTTTTTTACTGGAAACCAAGTACCCCATTGTAACTCTTGACTCTCACCGTAGCGAATCAGAGCAGTCCAAGGCTTACTCTGGGAGGGTTAAGTGGCTAGTAATCCCAATTCTCTGGCATGCAACAACATTCAATAAATTATTGTCCAATCAGTGCTTTTTCTTTTAAAAAAGAAAATTTTGTTTTAGTACACACACTCTAGACACACTTCTAAATACTATGCACTAAATTAAAAAATGTACATCAGGTAAATACAAACACTTTTTGTCACACCCTCATATCACATTACACCCCTCGTGGGTTCTGAACCCCATAATCACAATACACCCCCCTTATACCAGATGCAACAACACAATATAAGGAGTGTCATTTTAAATAAGGCAGGCCTACTGGCTTCGTTGAGGGGGGAGGGTAATACAATTAATAATAATAAACATGTTATGCTTTGTCAAGGTAACACATTATAAGGAGGTTCAGTATATATACAGCAGGACTACTGGCGGCTTTGTCAGGGTGTCACCACATTAATTGAATCAACCACGTCACAATTGAACCTAACACCATTAAAATAAATGAAACCAATACCAATACTCACATGCATTCACTATAATGGCAAAAGTTAATTGTTCACTTTTATAGTGAAAATAAAGTATTTGAAATGAAACAACATGTGCATCTGAATCTTTCTTCACCACCTCTAAGCTATAAGATTCTGTTGAACTCAAGAACCTCCAGCTCCAGAATGCTTGAAATAAAAGGACACCTCTCCCAGGTTCATCCATATGAGAGCCCAAGAGGGTTAAGGCCCCGCGACCCAAAGAGGCTCCCCAACACACAAGGGCACCTCCTGTACTGCAGCCAGAAGCGGACTGTTTCCCCTGCCCACGGTGGGGACAAGCAGGTAGTGGTGATATCACCACAACTTGGCCATCCTCAGACACGGGCAAGGGGTGTGAGCAACTTGCCAGACTAGCTCTATTCACGGCTGGTGGATGATATCCTCGGTCCATTTCTGTTCAATCGACATCCGAGAAGATGCTGCCCCCCCCCCCGAGACAAAAAATAAGCACAGGAAGGGGGCCACATGCATTCCCCCTTCTCAAAGGGGTCAATTAAATTTAGCTGTGCTGACCAGCAGGCCCTACCCACCCCTGGGATTAAATCTTGAAGATATGGTGGAGCGCCAGACAATCGTTTTTCATTTATTTTTAAAAGGGGGTGAACCTTTCAAAATGCATATCTCAGGCCCATTGAGAAAATTTCCTTCATGCACTCCTAAGGCCCCCAAGCCTCCAAGCTGTCTTGCATTGCAAGCTTCAGGAGGCACTGGTATACCAGTCTTTTCCATAGAGATCATAGAGTCCCCCAGCACATCCTTTTCACATAACTGGCTCTCATGTGGCATAAGGGGATCAGCACCACTGGCCCTCGAGAGATCCTCGTTATTTGTCCCAGTGGGCTATCCCAGCCCTGTTGCAGTGTGATAGGCTATCAGAAGCTGATTTCCCCCACACCCCTTCATTTCCTAAGAAGCGCCAATCACTGTAACTGCTCCTTTTGTGTAGGGGTGGCT
>CAWUFW010002276.1:2162500-2167500 GCA_963921515.1 Calotriton arnoldi | reverse complement strand
GATCTTTGAGTTGGGCTTCACTTCTCTTTTGTCTTTGGTGCTCAAAATTACGGGTCGCTCCATGCCCGTGTCCGTGAAGCCGCCCTGCAGGGATGGGGGCTCCCTTTCTTGGAGTATTTCTCTTTTGGATATATATATATATATATATATATATATATATATATATATATATATATATATATATATATATATATATATATATATATATATGTATAGATATATATCTATACACACACATATATATACACACATATTTATATATACACACACATATATATATATATACACACACACACACACATATATATACACACACACACATATATATATACATACATATACATATACACACATACATACATACACATACATATACACACACATATATATATACACACACATATATATATATATATATATACACACACACACACACACATATATATATATATATACACACACACATATATCCACATATATTTTTTTTATTTCCCAAGAGTCCGATCAATGTAGAGGCTGTCAGATAGGGCGGTCCTTGTTCAGGGTATCGGAAACCCTGCAATATCCACACACGATTCCTCGGACTTTCCCAAAGAAATACAAGGACACTTTGAAAGTTTGCAGTGTAGGAGATTTACTGACTGCACCAGCAACGCGTTTCAGCTTACGCCTTGATCACGCTAAAGGGCTAAGCAGTAACCAACATTTTAAACCATATGTGAAAACATAGTGAACGGACAATTCATACCAAGTGATTAACATCAAAAAAGGACAATTGATAAAACCTGAATAATCTGGTGGCCATCTTAACATGGTTATGTCTATATTATGGGATACATACTGTTGATTTTAAATCTACCAGAAGTTTCGCCAATGCCCGTGTGACACGTGTTATTGACTGTATTTACAATTTAATATATATTCGTACAGCAGCACACAGACATATTAGCGTCTCGCTCTAATATGGTACACTCTAATAAAATATATTGAAGTGATATTGCTACTTCTGATTGATCACAGTGAATCTTATTGCCAGAACTCGCCAATTAGCAATTCTGCCTAGATAGACAACATATTATATCCAATGCATGCAGCTACCCTTAATGACTTCGTTGACAAGTGTCATTACACAACCAATTCTACCCAAGTGGGCATGTAACTGCATCTACTTAGCATAGCTGCCACCTTCTAAAGACATTCCATGCCAGTTGCAAGTATAAGCGGCCCAATTTTTGAACAAATGTGCATCACCTAAAAAACGTGAAAAAAATAAATAAAATAAGATTAAAAACACCACTATATTTCATTCTATACATATTAAAATATTTACACGACAGATAAACATATGCATTAATATGCTAAACATATTCATTGATGCAGGTGTATAGCTAATTCTTCACTCGAATTTAATCCTAAAGGGGTCAAAGTGTCTAGGTCAATGATATATCTTGACTCTAGTTGGCGCAATGCCAATTGTCTATTACCACCCCTTGGATTAACAGGAACTGCATCAATCACCACCATTTTTAAAAGTGTCTCATCTTGCATATGTTGATCATAGAAATGTCGAGCCACTGGGTACTGCCTATATATTTTTTTGCGCAGTGAATTGTGCTCCCTATGTACGCCTTATTGCAAGGACAGACCAATGCATAAATACAATACGTGGTGTTACAAGTAAGAGCTTTTTTGATGACATGTTCCCTCTTTCTGCTTGAAATGGCTAATATAGTACAGTCATTACTATTCCTACAGGCTTTACACTTTTTGCAACATCGGAACCCCGGGCAGGTTTTATTGATTGCCTTGGATTCACGAGTCACATAATTTGGACTAAGTTCATCTCTGAGTGACCGATTGCGCTGAAAAGTGATTTGGGGGCAGCTATTCAGATGTTTACAGAGATTAGGGTCAGTTAATAAGATGTGCCAGTGTTTTTAAGTATCCGGCGAACATCTTGTGCTTGACCTGAATAAGATGTAATAAATCTCAACTTCTCAGTACTTGTATCCTGGTTAAGAGGATGTAACAACTGTGTTCGAGTAACCGACTCTACTCTAGTACATGCCTCTTTGATAGTCCTGGAGCTATACCCTCTTTCTTTAAAACTAAATTACATTTAGTATCAAACCATTTTTGAGTTTTAATTTTCGAGAAAAATAAAACAAATCTATCCTAGTCTGGGCAAAATTTATGTTCATAGTAGGACAGAAGGACAAACCTAATTCTAGGATCTGTGTTTCTTCTGACGACAAAGTGCGTTGGGAAAGGTTAACGACAGTCATTTTTGTACTTGCTTGCCCCTTGTCAGCATTCCCACTGGAGTTGATATATCTGGTTTTTCTCCTCTGTTTGGCTTTGTCTCAAAAATGGTTTGATACTAAATGTAATTTAGTTGGTACTACAGGTGGGAGAGCCACCTTGAGTAATTTGAATATGGATGATTTGGAGATTTTGAATATTTTAACATCTGAAAATGAGGATTTGTTAACCAATGAAGATATGGTTTTGAATGCACATGAGTTCAATATTGACACTAATGCAAACCCGGGTTGTGGGTTTAAACCAAGATCGGTATTTCTACCACAAATTGAATGTGATGCTATTGAGGTGTTCGAGAGAGGGGTTCTGGCAGAATTTAAGAGAATCCGACACAAGAAGACTCCTTTTGGTAATAGGAATCTTAATATAGAGCAGATGTTGGCACTTGAGAATCTCAAAGCCGATCAGACTGTCGTAATTCGACAGTCTGATAAAGGCGGGAATGTTGTGGTACTAGATAAACAGGCATATCTGTCAGAAGGTCTTAGGCAGTTATCCAATGCCACCTGCTATTGTGTCTCAAACAGAAAATCCATTTTGGATTCCAATGCTAAGTATGGAGAGCTTTTGGTTGATTGGAGAGAGCGTGGCTTATTGGAATGGGAGGAATACAACTATCTTAAATGCCCCCATCCACGTATCCCAATCCTCTATTTACTACCTAAATTACATAAAGATCCAGCTAATCCCCCAGGTAGGCCAATTGTATCTTCTATTGGATCACTGTTAGAGCATACCTCACAATTCATTGATCATTATTTACGTCCATTTGTGGTTAGCTTACCATCATATTTGAGGGATACTACCCACTTCCTAACCGTTATTGATGGGATTTATTGGGAACCTGATTACATCTTGGTTACCTTAGATGTGTGCAGTCTATATACATGTATCCAGCATGACATTGGTCTGCATGCTATCAGACACTATCTGAAAACACGTTCTATCTCACTGTGGTCACATTCTCAAATGATTTTGGCAATGATACAGTTTTGTCTGACCAATAATTTTTTTCTTTTTGATGAGGTCGTCTATTGCCAGTCACAGGGCACAGCAATGGGAACCTGCTTCGCCCCAGCTACGCAAATTTGGTGATGGGCTGGTGGGAGGAGCAGGTGGTCTCACACATGGCTGATTATGATCGCTGTGTCCTGTGGCTGCGTTTTATAGATGACATTTTTTTCATTTGGAATGGTGATACTGATTCAGTTAAGGGTTTTATTCAAAACCTAAATGATAATCCCTATAATTTGGTCTTGTCGGAACATATAAGCAAAACCAAAATTGAGTTTTTGGATGTTTATGTAGAAGTCATTGATAACATCTTACAGACACAGCTATTCCGCAAAACAACTGCAGGTAACAGCATTTTGAGTGCCACAAGTGCGCATCCTCGGAAACTGATATTTAGTATTCCGTATGGTGAGCTACTACGCGCTAAGAGCAATTGTAGTTCTGAAAGCAGCTATGAAAAAGAAAAAGAAGTGATGTTCAAACGCTTTAAAGAAAGAGGGTATAGCTCCAGGACTATCAAAGAGGCATGTACTAGAGTAGAGTCGGTTACTCGAACACAGTTGTTACATCCTCTTAACCAGGATACAAGTACTGAGAAGTTGAGATTTATTACATCTTATTCAGGTCAAGCACAAGATGTTCGCCGGATACTTAAAAAACACTGGCACATCTTATTAACTGACCCTAATCTCTGTAAACATCTGAATAGCTGCCCCCAAATCACTTTTCAGCGCAATCGGTCACTCAGAGATGAACTTAGTCCAAATTATGTGACTCGTGAATCCAAGGCAATCAATAAAACCTGCCCGGGGTTCCGATGTTGCAAAAAGTGTAAAGCCTGTAGGAATAGTAATGACTGTACTACATTAGCCATTTCAAGCAGAAAGAGGGAACATGTCATCAAAAAAGCTCTTACTTGTAACACCACGTATTGTATTTATGCATTGGTCTGTCCTTGCAATAAGGCGTACATAGGGAGCACAATTCACTGCGCAAAAAAACGTGTATTAGAACATGTCAGAGCTATACGCCATAATAACAGTCAGTACACAGTGGCTCGACATTTCTATGATCAACATATGCAAGATGAGACACTTTTAAAAATGGTGGTGATTGATGCTGTTCCTGTTAATCCAAGGGGTGGTAATAGACAATTGGCATTGCGCCAACTAGAGTCAAGATATATCATTGACCTAGACACTTTGACCCCTTTAGGATTAAATTCGAGTGAAGAATTAGCTATACACCTGCATCAATGAATATGTTTAGCATATTAATGCATATGTTTATCTGTCGTGTAAATATTTTAATATGTATAGAATGAAATATAGTGTTGTTTTTAATCTTATTTTATTTATTTCACGTTTTTTAGGTGATGCACATTTGTTCAAAAATTGGGCTGCTTATACTTGCAACTGGCATGGAATGTCTTTAGAAGGTGGCAGCTATGCTAAGTAGATGCAGTTACATGCCCACTTGGGTAGAATTGGTTGTGTAATGACACTTGTCAACAAAGTCATTAAGGGTAGCTGCATGCATTGGATATAATATGTTGTCTATCTAGGCAGAATTGCTAATTGGCGAGTTCTGGCAATAAGATTCACTGTGATCAATCAGAAGTAGCAATATCACTTCAATATATTTTATTAGAGTGTACCATATTA